>JAXGGA010011943.1:0-40575 GCA_038373865.1 Uloborus plumipes | reverse complement strand
TGGTGTAAGTTTTATGGGGGAGGGGGGGGGGCGCCGATCAAACTGACAAATAGCTTGCCTTGAGCTTGAATTGATTTGGGAAAGAGAGCTGGAAGTGCTAATGAGAGTCTCGTTTCCAAGTATGTTTTGCAGCTAATGAGAATTTGAATTGCCTTTTTTTTTTTCTTTTTTTTTTTTTTTTTTTTTTTTTTTGTACTTCTTCAAATTTTCACTCGTTTAATAGTTAAAGGAAAAAAAAAACTTTTTCTTTGCGATTTGAAATTCAAAAAAAAAAAAAAAAAAAGAAAATTTTTTTTTTTTTTTTTTTTTTTTTACATTATAAACATTTCGGGTTTCGGGATACGGCCTTGGTTTATCCGTTACCCGATTAAGCGGGGACGATAGTATTTTTCCGGAGTAGTAGTTTCGTAGGACTCTATTGAGTGTTTTCGCTTCAAAATTTATGTTTAAAAGTAGTATCTATGGTGTTCAAAGAACAAAATTATTTTTTTACTTTTTAGAGCAATTGCCGATTGAAGTACCGAAGTCGGTTTTAATTTTTTTTTTCAAAATATTTTTATTAAAATGCGTAAAGCCACTTTTGATACTTTTTTCGTCCTTTAAGAGGAAAGTAGGCTAAAAAGCAAAAGTATACATACACCAATCAAAATTTTAATTAATTCCGAAATCCAGAAGCTCACTTGACACAAATCCCTCTCCCCCTTCAGGCCCGTCATTTAGGAGGGTCATGGGGTAAATCCCCCCCCCCCCTCCCCGGCGCCTTGGAAAATCAATGTGCTGACATGAAAGTCGCTGCAGATTTCGCAATTTTTTGAGACAATTTACGTTGGTCCACACCTTTTGCCCCCCTCCCTCCCCCCTGCAAAAGTTCAAAATGAAAGGCCTGACCCTCTTGCACTTGAGGTGGATCTGGATATGATGCCCTTTGTATAATTTTTATCACAAACTTATTATTTTTATCACAAACTACAATTCTTAGAGATTTTTTCTCTTACCCCTCCCCGCCACACACACACACTCAAAAAACGGAATGAATAAAAATACACATTTTTTTTTTTAAATTAAGTCAATAGATAAGCGACTATAATGATACTACTACAGATCAGTTCACATCTTAAAACTGATTCATCGAAAATTGTCGAGGTTAAAGAAGAATAATATAAAAAATTCTTCTTTATTCGGTCTTATTTCCCAAAAATTGTTTTTCTCGAGTTAATTGAAAGATTGAGCTGTGATTTTTTCTACCCAGCTTAATCATTTACTTGTTTATTTATTTTGAGCTGCAAAAAAAAAAAAAAAAAGATGCGCTGCCCATATTAAACTGCAAATTTTAAAGGGCAAAAACTGATCACCGGCTATGCTGTCTCATCACCACAACCCTTTTATCGCCAAAGCGAATCGCGATCCGAATTTTACAGCGCCAATTCTATCCGGCCACCGTGACGTCAGAGCGACGCGAAGAACCCGTATATAGGGAGTAGGGACGCCTGACGTCAGTCCCTTCAGTGCGGTACATGTAATGGGAAAATGGCCTCGCAAGATAAGGACGATGAGCAGGTCTGTGCTATCTTATTATTTTTATACTCAGCCATTGGAATATATTTCATCTTTCTGGGATTCCATCTGATTTACAGCATTGTATGTCAATAACTTTCATTGAAAACTTGGAGAAATATGCTCGCAATATTTTTTTTTCGCAAAAGGCCCATTTAACTTGGGGCCTCTCGAAACGATCGTGCCACCCAGCAGACTTTTAAATTCTAGTGGGCTGGGCGGGCCAAATTGAACGGTTCCTACTGGAGGGGATTATACAGGGCTTTTAAACGATTGGTATTAGTATGAATTTTTTTAGTCATAAACCCAGAAAACATGCATTTTTAACATCCGGTCAATAATGTGTTTGGTATTTATTTCAAAATATTTGCTGATACGGGCTTTTCAAAAATCGATATCTATCGCTTTACTCCCATTGTGCTTTTTCTTTTCCTATATCTTTCAAATATGTTTGGTTAAAAAAAATTTCATGTGGGGATCATTAGCTTGTGATTGCGCTTTGAAAAACGTTTCTTTCTAAAAAAATCTTACGTTTTTTCACTTACTTTAACCATTGAGTAGAGCATCATGTTTTGCATCAGTATAAATAAGTATTTAACGTTTCATGTTTTAAAATATAAATGAAGAACTTATTATTCTGCAGTAAAACTAATTGTTTTTAGTTAAAGTTATCGACTTTGAAATAAAAATCTTCATCATCGGTGTTACGTTCTATACTATAGCTCCTTTTTATATGAAACCGATTTAAATTAAAAAACAAATAAATTTTAATTGAAATAATTGTATGTATGTATTTAATTTTTACTGAATATTTTTTAAACTTTTCCCGCATTTGTTTTCTTTTTTTTTGTTAGTTACAAATATATATGTATAGATTTGGAATCTCTTGATTTGATAATTATGTGTACAACATGTAGTTATTCTTTTTTTAACATTAAAATTGTTTTAAAAGAGTTGAATAATACTTTAGTTACTCCAAAACCTAAATACTCTTGAAATCCTGAAATATATGCTATACTCTTTCTAGTAAAGAGAGCTTTATCTGGGCTGCCCATCCTCACAGTGTGATGCCACGCCCCCTCCCCCCTAAAAAAAACTCCTTTAAAGTGAGATATCAAATCTTTAAGTACCTCCCACCCTAAGGATCTCAATGCAGTGCTCTATGATCCCCCTCCCCTTTTGTAGGCATTTCTGCCTATAATTTCCGACTCATTGAAATAATTGCTATTTTCATTTTGGAAAAAAAAAAAAAATTCTAAATTTCAAATTCTGTATAGTTGATTGTTTGAGTTTTTTCTTATTTAGAGTTTTGAGATGTCATTTTTCTGGTTTTAAGATCAGTATTTATTTTAATAATTTGGATATATTCTGCAGCAGTATTATTGTATTAAATGCCATGTCTTAACAATCTGAAGTTTTTAAAAAAGGGGAGCTTTATTTCTGTGCTACCTATTTCGGGGTTGTTAAGCATGTACCAGCTACGAAATGTGGATTAACAAACCAATTTTTAAAATAAAAGACAAATTGTAAAAGAATTTTATAATAACATGAAAAAAATTGATTTTTTTTTACAAGAGGTGGATAAGGTATTAAATTAAATCTCTCGATTCTAAGTTTAATTGATGAACTTCTGGGAAAAAAAAAACCTGTAATAGTTAAATTGGATATATGTGCTTCATGGATTATGTAAAATGTATGAGCAACCTTCCTTGTTTTCACCAAAAAATGGATGACAGTTAAAAGACACTTTCATTCAGCATTAATCGCCATGAAAAAATTGGAAAAACTCAAGATGATATGTGATACTACCAGAATGAAATTGTTTGCAACTGTGGAATAAAAAAATTGTGTATGCTAAAAGAAGATTAAAGGAATTAAGAAGTAGTTTCTACTAGGACATAACAGCTCTTACTCACAAGCAGAAGCTGTATGTTTTTGTGCAAAATACTTGCTGTTTCAGATATTGTTTGCATAAATTTTGAATGATTGGTCAGGTTCATCAAATGCTTGCTTATCCGAAGTTCTGGAATGAATTTAACTATAGAAAAATGTAAAGGAAATTGGTAAAACACTCTAGAGAAGGAATCTGAATTGATACACATCTTTTTCAAAATTAGCTATGAAATGGTGATGAAAATAATTTGGATAATTTGTGGTATTTTAAACTAAGAAAGCTACTTGCTAATTTCTTAAATAGTTTGAAAGATTTAAGGAATTCTTTCTGTTAAAAAGAGAAAAAGTATGGATTTCATGTCTATTTTGTGATATTTAACATTTTTAATATATTTTGTTAAAAAATATGAGTGAACTGCATTTTAATTTGAGAAGAATCAGTTTTTCAGAAAAAATAACAGGAAGAAACTTTTTTGCACTCAAAATTTCCTGAATCTTTTCGTATCTACTTCAGAACAACACATTCTAAAACTGAGATGTCAATTTTCTATTTTACGATGATTTTAAACATGATTTTAATTGATGAACCCTGAAGAAAAGTTTATAAGATCTTTAATATAATTATTATAATTTATTATTAAAATTCATGAAATTACTTAATCATTATCAAAAAACTGGCATAAAATACAAAAGACGTTCTACAAGATGCTGGTGGATATGGTGCGTTTTGTTACAGTGGAATAAAACTAAATTCTTCCTGTTCGCAGATTTAAATCTTCCCTTCCCATGCAAGTGTTATAAATTACTAGCAACTTTCCTTAAATGCTTCATCTAAAGCCTTATTGAATAGTGATTTTAAATTTTAAAATTCAAGCCTTTGAAAAATGAGTCTTATTATACTGTACAGTGAAAAAAAAAAAAAGCTCAAAATGTTTCAGACCTTCCTTGCACATTCTTTTGTAATACGACCACCATTTTCCCCCATTATCACTCTTTTTAGAAACTGGCATTTCTCATTATTAATTTTAGGCTTTTTCATAGCCTCCATTCTTTTTATTTGGAGAAGAGAACACCATTAATATATATTTCTAAAGGGCTGAAGAGGTGCAAAATTCAAAAGCATGAACATTAGGAGCATATTAGGAAACTAGTGGAGATATATCCCCCTAAAATATTTAAATCATCAAAACTAGTTTTATTTTTCTTGTGGTATATATTTTCTCACTTTCTTTTTGGTTTAAAACCCAAATGTCAATTTCCCATCTGTGAGAGCCAGGCCTGAAAAAAGTCTTGTTGAAAAAATAAACGAATAAATCAACATCTTGCAAACATCACAGCAAGTTTATATACAAGTTGTATCACAGATCTTTGGTCATGAACCTTCCCAAATTATTTATATTTTTCATTTTACATTCTCAGATGTAATTAAGCTTACAAAAGAAATTAAGTATGCCTATAACTTATCATTAATGTATATTTATATTTTTTGGGATGTACCATCCCCATTGTTTATCGCTTCTTAATATAGTGATAAAATTTAATAGAAAAAAATCATTTCATTATAGAAAATGACAAAAAAAAAACAAAAACTGAAATGTTATTTTGAAGAAAAGTAAAGAAAGTGATTTAAGTAAAATTTTTCTGTACTAAACAACTGTCTACTCTGCCTATTTGGAAATTCGGTCCTTCATTTTGGAAGCAAATCAATCTTGCTAACTGTAAGTTGCTTACATTGTAGAATGACCATTATAGCCACAATTTTTTTTTAACAGTGCTCTTCATTTTTAGCTCATAACTGCTCTTTATAACCAAGAGATGACTGTTTGTTCTCCAAATAATTAATAGTTTAGAGCGAGCTTTGAATGCTCCAGTTTTTATGTAGTTGTACATCTTTACAGTGCATTCTGAGAGGCGACATTCACCCTAAGACTTGCCTATTTCAATGTCTAAGTACATCTCTGTGGAGGAAGCAGTATACCCATAGAGAACCCTGGTTGTAACTAATTGGCACCTGTAAGCTGCATTAATAATCAGACATTGATCGAGCCCTGCTTGCCAAGGGTGCAGCCAAATCGAAACAGTGGCGTAGGAACTTTGTGAAAGCAGGAGGAGCTGGTGCGGCTGAATGAAAGATATTGGCACTTTCCTTGGGGGGTGGGGGTTGGGAGACACTTTTTCACTCTAAGCACAAGCTCAACTATAAAGTCATTAATTTTCGAATTGACTTTTTTGTGAGTAAGAGTAGTTTCAAAAGCATTGCTACTAATATTTCTTTTGTCAGAAGACAAGTTTAAGTATACTTTTACATTTTTGACTTACTTAGTAATAGATGTAATATTTGCTCAGAAATAGGAAGTCTTACACTTCTCTCACGGAAAAATTGCAAATGGTAATTTTAAAACAATGACTTTAGAAGATTTTTAGTGACTTTAGAGGATAGAAGTTTTTAGTGACTTTAGAGGATAGAAGTTTTTTGAAATAAAAGTCTTAAAAGCCAATTAGGGTACTGTAGGTCATATTTGGTTACATTAGGAGCAGGAACTGCGGTAGCAAAATCATTCTGGGCAATTTTTGTAAATTGTAGGTTTAAAAACGTAATTTTGGACGATTTTTGATAATGTTGAAAATATGTGAAGTACCTGGATGGAATAATTCTTTAAAAATGCGTTTGTTCCGGTTAATTTGCACAGTACTGTTTGTCACATTTTTGAAAACAGGTTTGAAGTAAAAAAATGTGCTACAAAAGTAGAAAACTTTAACGGGGAGCTGAGCCGGTCTGAAATATTCCAGGGGGAGCACGAGCTCCCCCGGTTCCTACGCCCCTGACTCGAAAGGGGAAGGTCATGCCCATCGTACAGGAAGGTTAAGAGTGTAGTTGCCCCCCCCCCACCCCCCGTGGCGCTTAATAATTGGTGTTTTTTACATATAAATCGGTGGGTTTGTAATTTTCAAACAAAATGTGCATTGTAGAGTGTATGCTCTTAGCCCCTCTGGAAAATTTGAAATGATGGCCAGAAAAAGAGTGAGCATCTTTCAAAATGAAAACTTTTTCATGTGGGGTGCACCCCTCTGGGGAGATCTGGAAGAATTTCAGAAGGAGCTGTGATTTGTGTGAAAAGTTACTCTAAAATTATCCACAATTTTATTTTGTGCAAATGTGTCCCTTGTTTTACCACCTTTTAAAGTTTTTTGTAAATTTTCATCCGCATAAAGTAGGAATCTGTACTTTCAGCATTAGCATTTATACATTAAAATATCAAGCTAAACTGTGCATTTAAATTTACTTCAGGTTTTCTTTGTAACTTTTACAAAGTGATACCTAAGAAACCTGGCCAGAGCAAATAGTGGCAGCATGCCCATATTGTGTTGTAAAATTGACCAACATTGCATACCAACCTCACCTAGGTCCTAGATTACCATATCCAAATCAGTTTGTATTTAATGAAAAATGATCAAATAAGCTTTTTGCTAAAATATGATTGAAGTTTAAACCAACTTAAATAAAGCAAATTATAAAGACAGTTCATAAATTGTGTTTGGTTCTTTGATTTCTTATTTTTTTTACGTTCTAATTACTTTCGGCCTTGCTTAATCTGTTAATGGATAAACAAATTATTCAAATAAAACGTCCAGGAACCGAATATTTTCCATACCATATTGGCAATGTTTAAGATCCCTGTTTAAAGAAATACCCTGCTTACTCAAATAATATTTATTTGAACCAACTGTATTTTACAGCTGTTGTGTTTTTAAGCGGGAAGACACTATATGCTCAAAATTAACGAAGTTATGTATTGTAATGTTAAATTTTGCCTCAGAAACTACCTGTATTTAAACTTAAAACCAGCTTAACTTAAGCAATTCTAACTAGCTTCAGTTTAAAATTGGATTGCTGTTGCTTGTATTGGCAACATGTGGTGGTAGACGCTGGGCGTGACTTCAGCTTAATGTTTTAAGGGGAGCATAGAGCCTGAAAGGTGGATAACTCCTGCTGTATGTGGGGAGAGAGTTAATGCATAGTAGCCAAGAAAGAGATGTGTATGGAGCTGGAGGTATTCATGTGAAATAACCCTCTAGAAAAAAGGAAGCACTTGAAAAAAATGAAACACTTACCTTCCCTCTTTGTTGCATGCCATGCTATTTTTCTTTTCCGAGAAAAAAGGATTCTTAAGGAAAACACACTTTTTGTAATCTTTGTCAAAATTTTAATTTAAACCCTTTCGAACATAACATCATTTGTGCATACTGGACTGTTCCTAAAGTAATATTCACACCCTGTTTTGCTTTATATTTTTCAGAATAAATGGAACTTGGTTATTTCTTTAAGTCTGAATGTCATCTATCTGCTCCCACCCCATCTCTATCCTTCTATAAAAGTTATTGCTATCCCCTGTCAAAGGTTTCAATAACTACTATTGTTGTCAAGATATGTCATAGGCTTTTAATAGAATGTCTGCGTATTAACAAAATTTTGAGTGTAGAGGACGCGGAGAGAGGTACTATTTATTGCATGGACAGGTGTAGAATTTAATTTTAGTTTTAATTGCTAAATGCTGCAGTTTTTTTTCCCAATAAGAATGTTAAAGAAAAAACTAAAATTTAAATTGGGTAAAGAATTTATAAGTTTTAAACTAACAAAGCGTTGTGATTTATTTTGAAGAACCGTTAATCATTCCTAATGTAAGAATTTAAAAGCATTTGATCATCTCGGCAGCTTTTCTCATACCAATAATAGATACAGATTACTCAGTACTCACTACATTTTTCCACCCAAGATAACTTTATGTCCACTTGATTCAGTAGTTGATAAAAATGTTTGCTTTATTTTACTTGAAGAAAAACGAGATGTAAATTCGAACGTGTTTGAAAAATGATAAGGGAAAGATAGATTTATTACTCTTCAGCATTTGCTTTTTTTTATTTGCTCGTATGTTGAAAAAAAAGTCGAAGACAGATGAATAAGTGTTAAACCGCGATTTTTTTTTCTTTTTTAAATCGCTTGTCAACAAGAGAGTAATTGAGTGTGTGCATCGAAGTCCATCTGAAAATCGGATCAGGAAACCAGGCGCTTGGTAACTAACGCATTTGCAGTGGAATGTAGGCCAAAGTAGCTTTTTTCTTTTCCGTTCGAAAGCGATTAAGACGTAATTCTCAGACGCGCCACTTTTCCTGCGATGAACACATTTAAAAAACTTTTATTTATTCTTGGGTGGCTGTTATGTTTAATCCCGTGATTAGTTGCGTAATGTTTTGAAATTTTGTAGTACAGCGATTCAGCTATCTGGGTTACAAAGTTTTTGATTTAATTCGAGAATCATGACTTGTCTTCATATAGAAATACGTCTTATTCAAATCGTTCTCTGGGACACTTATAATTTTTTTCCCTTAATGAATAGAGAAAATATGGAGCAAGAAAGAGAATACAAAACTTCATATGTTATACTTTTTTATCGAATGCGTGTTATTCTTAATCTAATTTCTGAATATTTTGCTCAAAATTTGACACTTGTGCTTTTTGATTTGTATCGTAACGGGCCACGGCCGTACAGATCAGCTTCGTGGGCTGTAGATTTTGGCCACACTGTGCAAGTTTATTCACATGTAAAGATTTTTATGATCTGCACACCGAAGATGAATTCAGGCTGCTCTAGTGTGAAAGCAGTAACAAACATAAAAATCATAGCAGTGAAATGCTGGAAGAATTATTGTTCAACTATTTCTGAAACATTGCCGAATTATTTTTTTTAACACAAGAAGGTACTGCTTAAAAAAATGTTAACCGCCTGTTGGAATGTTATTTGTTTTGCCAGCATTGGAAATTTTCTTTTTCTCTTCACTCAAAGCACGTGTGATGATTCAACGTTTCCACCCTTTGACTTCCTGCGTAGGAAGCTGTGTGTATTCGTTCATATCTCAAGGTTGTCGACCTTATTCTGCAATTGATATTCAGGTGTGCCGTGTCAATCCAAGAATTTTCGCTATAATTTAAGATATCCTCGTTTTGTGTGTTCTTTTGAAATTTTTATTTTTATGGCTCAACTTTTTTGGCATTAGGATGAAAATTGTGAATTAGTCTTAAGATTATTTGACGGTTTAAAATGGTTACAATATTGCTTTTTTTTTTTCTTTGAAAACACTTTGAAGATTGCTTAAAATTTTCGTTTCATCTCTTTTTCTCTTTCGTAGTGAAACCTTTTTATCTTTATTAGTGAATAAATTATAGTTTTTAACAATTGATAAAAAGAAAAAAGTAGTTCAAGAAAAAAGAAATGATGACAATTGCGGAAAATTCTTTGTACAGTTTTTATAAGCACAAGATAATTCAACTGCTAAGTAATGTTTAATTAACCCTTAACTCATTAAATGATATGGATCACATATGTTGTTCAGCTAGATTTTTTTCCTTAGAGGAAAGAGTGCATCACAGTCCCTGCAGGTACGGTGCATATTAACATACAGGGCTTGAAAACGTAACAAGCTGAAACAACTTAGAGTTGGGGGGGGGGGGGGGTACTTACGTGCTTCGGCTCTGGTTTTTCATAGCACACATTATATGTGAACGAATTTTGTGGTGCAACAGATGAAATTGATACATATTCTTTATATTTAAACAGCCGAAATAGTATTTGTTTTGATATTTGTTTAAGTATCATGTTGATGGTATTTTCCACATCTGTTATACAACTCTCTTATTGAGCTCCAGTTCTCAATTTTTCATTCTTGAAAATCCCCATATGCCATTATGCAATTTTATTAAGTTATATTTTGTTTTGCATTACGTATTTAACTGCCCTTTCCCTGTTTTTAATAATTATTTTTTGTCTCCCATATGCATTTAACCCACTTGTGTTTTAGAAAGAGATAATGAGATTAAGGCATTGTAATAAAATGTCGTATTTGAGAATGTTTAATGATCCTTGAACTGGACCGTGTTTACTTTCTTGTTTGAAGTTCAAGGCTGATAAATTCGCTCTGTTTATTTATAGGCGCATTTTGTGATTGCTTACATTTGCAGAATAGCTAGTTAATCTTATTTGATAGCTTTCCATTTGGGATATCGTTTGCAAACTGGTTTTAGTGTTTAAGAAACAAACACCGCAATCACAATTCTGCATATTGATATCTTACTGCAATAGCCTGACTATTTTAAGTTAAAGCAGGAGCCTGACTATTTTAAGGAGTTGCCGTATTTTAAAACGACAAAATGATACAAAGCAACTTCCATTTTTAAGCGTGCCGAAAAAAAAGGTGCCGACTTAAGGGTGCTTCTTCTTTTTGATTAATACGAAAAATATTTAAAAAAAAAAAAGTAACGTATAGAAATTCTCTCCTCATTCAAGTTTATTTTCTTAAATGTTGTTTCAGAGGAAGAAATCACATTTGAAGGTGTTTCACGGACAGGGAGCATCAAAGTGGTCGATATCAAACTCTGCGGGTCGATGTAATGTAATTAGGGGTCGCTCCGATCTGGGAGGTCATTAAGGGTCGAAGAATACCATGCTATTTAATCACTAAGTTATTAACAGCTACGCAATGAAACTATTTTTGCTTGGCATACGTTTTTGAGTTCACTAACTATGGTTAAACTTTGGGTGAAAATAAATATTAAACAACATTATGTTAGCGTTAGCAATGCGATATCCCTCTTTTTTAATTATATTCTCAAGCCCTTAAATGACCTCGATCATGCTGTCGATTTTAACTAGACGGAGAAATAAATTGAATGTAGTGTGAGTTCCGAGCAGACTTAGATTGAAACTAGCAAATTTCGAATTCAAGCATTGTTCTAATAATTTTTACAGCGCCATAAGTCGCCTTCTTCTCATTAGTTGATCTAAAATTATATTTCCTTAAAAAAAAAAAAAAAAAACCTGAGTAACATATAAAAAGATCCCCCTCATTTTTGACTTTTTTTTTTTTCGTTTAGGTGGGGTTGGGGCCAGGGACGTCATTTCAAGTTTTTCCAGGGGGGGTGGGGCAAAGGGTCCAAACACAATGCAATTTCATCGGAAAACATAAAAATCCACGCCCACTTATATGTAAATACATTGATTTCTCAAAGTCAGGGGTGGGGGGCAATTTATTTTGCAATCTTGTAGTTTTATCTCGTAGAACTTATTTTCTCGAAAGCAATTACTTCATTTTCTTTATGTTATTAATAGAGCAATAAACAGCGGCCGTGGGAATGCAAGAATAAATGTAAAAGTGGAATATTTTCAGCATTTTTAATTCTTCATCCCCCCCCCCCTCCTCGTGAAGAATTGTGAGACATGCTTGCCAGGTATCTGAAACGTTCAACCGCTGAAATGCCACTCCCCCAAATTTGCGGGTACGCGATCTTGGCTGATTTTTAGAGTAATTTAAGGAGTATTATTCTCAATGCTATAAAAATGGTTACTAATTACGAACTCTAAACCAGGAGTAATTATAAATATTTTATGTAGTTCATGTTAATACTCATAAGCTACCTATATTCGAGAAGAAATATTTTGAAGGAGGAATGACAATTTGATCAATATTGACATGTACTTTTTGTTGACTCGGACTTCTTTCAGAAAATCTTTTGGATTTTCCCTTGCTGTATAAATTTTCGAAAGCTAATTCGTTATTAATGTTTCATGTCAAGGTTACAAATTCAAAGTAATTGTCCTAAATGATCCTTAACTTTACAGTTTTTTTTTTTTTTTTTTTTTGACTTATTGGTCTCCTGTGATCAAATTTCTTTTACCGGGACAGGAAGTAAACCTGCCGGGACACGGGGATTTGGTTCGATACCATGACCAGGGTTGCCAGACGTCCCGGATTTCAAGGGAGAGTCCCGTTTTTTGAAATATTGTTCCGCGTCCCGGGGAATTTTAATGCGGGAAGGATGAAGTCCCATATTCTGGCTAGAAGCAGCATTTTAAAAGGTTTCAAGTAGTGTGGTTTAATTATATGTCTACTCAACTGTAATCAATTTTTGTTAATGTCTCATTAAAATTATTTTGCGATCAAATTTCCCAATTGGTACGTCTAGCATTTTGAAAAGTACATACTAAATATTTGTCATAAGTAGAAGCGACTATTGTATCTTTTACGCCAAGACAATCCCTTCATTTAGGACATCAGGTCAATGGCTTCCCCCCCCCCTATGGTTTTAGGAAATTAATGTATTTACATATAAGTGGGCATACATTACTTTTGCTTTTTTTTTGTAGGGTGGGTTGGGGTAATTTGGGTATAAAAATGACCTACTTTGAGCTTTCCAGTCCTTTAAAAAAAAAATTATACATATATATTTTGCTTTTTCTTGTTTCATCTTAGCATTGTGACTTTCTAGAATAGTTTTTCACAAATTTCAAGTTAATAGATGCATTTGTATATTAATGGCTAATTAAGTTTCACTATACCTAAATTACCCCGTGGACGGGGGAATTTGGGTATAGTAATGGTTAGAGAGCAAAGCCTGGTTTTTAACAACTACCCTACTTATTTTTTTCAAACTTATATTGAATGTAGGTATAATATAAATAATGAGATAGTATAAATGCTAATTTTTATGAGTATTAAGACAAATTGTAGGTTACAAATAAAAAAATTCCAGGTTACAAATAAAACAAGCTCTAGGTTATATACAAAAAATTGCACAAATGACTAATCAATTATGGAATGGGCAGTTTTTTGTGAGAGAACATTCAAGCAAATTTAAAAAATCTTCCATTATAGTCTGGAACAGGAAATGTATCTGAAATCTGTCCCAACTTAACCCATTCAACATCATCCTCGTCCGGGAAAATGTAACGTTGATCGTCACCTTCACATTTCCTTAAAAATTTAACGCTACAACATTCTGGACTTTTAAGGTCTTGGGCAATTAGTTGCCCCCTGAATTCTTTTTGAGTTTTCCCACATTCACTCTGATAGTTTACTGAAACCCATGATCCTACATGGCTTGTAGAAGGCTGTGAAAGGTTATCTTCACGTTTTGCTTTTGTTTTCTCGAACTGACTCATCTTGATAGTTTTTGTAGATTTTTTCTTTATTTTAAGAGGTTTTTATGAAAGCTCTTTGAATCTTATGGCTTTAGGCGCAATAGTAGGCTTCTTTTTTCGCTTTTGTAGTCCGTTAAAATAATCATTTGTCCTTCTGATTGGTAAATGAACGGTATACCCAAATTACCCCGTGTTTTTAAATCATTAATTACATGAAAACTAATAGTGATAAATTTTTCAATTTAATGACAAATTAGAGTAGACATATGTAATGTATACAAAACTGAATTTGAAAAACATAGAGTCACATGTTCATTCGCAACACTATTTGGAAGTAGTTGGTTCGCATTACACTGCCATCTTCAAAAAGTTTAATTAATTTTTTATCAATTTCAATAAAAGTGTTGGAAACATTTTTTCAGCATATTCTCATAGGTATGGAGGATGTTTATAACTGAATTTCTGTAGGTATCTCAAATGATTATTTTTCATTTTATTCAATAAAATGTAATTTATACCCAAATTCCCCCGATTACCCAAATTACCCCGACCCACCCTATAATTTTACATTAAAATTTAGTATAATTTACCTCCCCCCCCCCCCCCGCCAAAATTTGAAATGACGGGCCTGCGCTTCAGGAAAAAGAGGTTAATAACAGGGAAATACGAATTTTCACAATAATTAGTCTTGAACCTTTTCCCACTAATATTCATGACGAAAAATAACTATGCAATGGTATAATATGATCATTGTGTATTTTTCTTCATTTATATTTGAGAAACGTTTAATCTTAAAGTTAAGGTTGTAAAAGTTCAACGTTTAGACTTCATCTCTCACCCCCCCCCCCTTCCCGAAGAGCCTGTCCCGTATTTGCAGTTCTTAAATCTGGCAACCCTGACCATGACTGTCCTGGTCAAAGCGGGACGTCTGGCAAGCGTAGACATAAGAGCTTTCTCTCTAACCTAATATGCATTCAAAGCAGCCTTTTCGATTTCTTTCCTTCGCTTTTTAAATAATTACTTTCTCAACAGTTGGATGTCTCCAATTGAATTTCGTATTACTAACGATCTCAACTTCGAAGGAAAAAGTGTCTGATCCCAATAGATTTAATTTCATCTGTTCGGCTTTTCGTAAGTGACTGTGTTTCACAAGATGTCCTTTTCTTTCAATCAATATTCTTCAGCAACATCATTGTGTGCTAGATTTTTGAACCCACTTACTATTGATTTTTCTTCCTTGCTAAATCGCCAAAAACGTTTGAATGTTGCAGATTTCAGGTGGATCTTTTGTTTATTTAAATGTAATTACTTTCTCCAGATGTACCTATGCATGATGTAGCATTTACTAGCAGTTATTCGGTGTTTACCGTTTAATCGAATGTAGTTGCATGTGTATGTAAAAGATTAAAAATATACTTCAGTATTATTGACATCGAGGATGTATATAGCAAATAGTTTTTATCTTATTTGAATACGTAATACTTGCCTGTGTATTTTTTTAAAATTCTTTATTTATTTACTAGCTGCGTGGCCCGGATCGCATTTAAGTATACCGTACTCGATTTTGGACATGCGAAAAGATTCGCGCTATCATTGGTCGAATCGACTTGTTGATGGGATACCTTTCGCCACCAAAACAAAGGCAATGCTACTCTGAGATACAGCCTATATGAATTCGCCCAGCTCTCCATTAAAATAGAAGACGAATTTTTACTGAAATTTTATAATTTCGTGGTAGAAAATGATAAGTCTTTTTATAACAACAATATTAAGTTTATGACAGACAAACTTCTTTGATAGAATTTGAAAAGTAAACAAATAGTAATAGACAGGGGTGATTGTGCTCCGGTATTTTCATGCTCAATTCTGGCGTTTTCATGTTCAAAATTACGGGAAATAAAATATTGTTACAAATCTTGTAAATAGTTGTGGTTTTTCCTGCCTTGCTTTAATTTCATTAGTTTTGGTTTTATCTGGCGACATGTTGCAAATGTATCTGAAGATATCACTTTTATCATCTGTATACCGGCCCTGAAACACTTTGCAGTTTTTACACTTGCCCTAACTTTAATAAGCGTGAAGACATTTTCGCGTGGTTTTTTTTCTTATCGCTAGAATTTGTGAATGGATTGTTCAAGTTATGAATGAAACAAAATATTCCGGGTTTTTCTAGAATAGTGTGGACATTTCTTTCCGTGTATAAATAGCTGGCCTTGAACACATGTCAGTTAGTTGTTTTCAGATTTGATCTGGTGACTCGTTTTTTTTATTCGCTTTGAGCGGATGGTTGTTTTGCTTTTGTAATTGCTTAATTACTGTTCACGTTAGATACGTGGTGCTGAATTACTGTACAGTGTACTGTTTGCTGCTTAATTGCTGATGTTTAGCAATTGTTTTCTGCTCTTATTGTAAATAGTGTACATACTTGTAAATAAATTTATAGTTACTTCCTCAAGATTGGAATGCTCATTTGAAGAAAGTTGAAGGTGCTACGGACTCGTTGCAATATTTTTAATTATGCTTTTATCTTCCTACCTCCGGTACTTTTTTGATTTTTCGAGATTTTGGTGATTATACCAATAATTAATAATAATATTCATCGAATAGAAATGTTAAAATGCCATTCTATTTTTTTTTTTACTTTAATGAATTATTTTATTTGCATCTTTTTTGATTTTGATGCCTTCATTTTTAAAAACGCAATCGATTTGCATCCGTAATGAGAATCCAATTTTTCTCATTTCTAGATAAATCTATTATCTAGATAAATTCTTCTCCATATTTTCAGTAACAAATGCAACTTTTATTACTTTATAAATATTTTCGCACAACAAACAGTAATTCTGTTAGACTTTGGAGATAATTTTTTGGAGATAATTTGTACAACGCCTTCTCATAAGTATCTTCATTACTCATTTACAATTTAATTAAATGCATGCATAATATTTTGACTAAAAACTATTTGAAACTTCGAACATATGAAATGTATCTTTTTTAATTATAAAATTAGATGTCCTTAAATAATAGGGGCTTTGGTTTATCACCCCCCCCCCCCCACATGCACACATTTTATCTTTAAAACTTTCAGGTATTTTTTCATGAACTCACAACCTGAATAGAGCATGAGAAATTCGTGCCCATCCTATCAAAAAATCGTTTGCTGGTAATTTTGGTTTTATTTAATTGCTTATTTTAATTTTAAATGCTTTTTTAAATATTTTTCAATGCTCTATTTATTAGCTTATAAATTAAATTGTGCGGCTGTTATGTTTTTTGTAGAAATGTGATTTCTAAACATGATTAACAGGTAATTATTTATAAGGATAATATAAGTTTTTTTTTTTTTTTTTCTTTCTTTCTTTTTTTTTTTTTTTTTGTATTTCAAAGTAAACTTTTTAAGGTTATTAAAACTGTTGAGTTTATAGGCTACTTTAATGTGCATTAAATCTTTTTATGCAAACGTTATACTTGTTTTGCTATTAGCTCTAAAATATTTGAAAATATAATTGAATCATTTGTAAAATATATTATTTTGCAAAGGGAGGGGCTGTTATACATCAGTAAAGCTTTTAACAAGGTTATAAAAATTTGGAAATTATAGCTGTCGATTTCTGTAAGTCCGCTGAGTTTAACGTTACTTTCAAGCGTGTGAATTTAATAGATATAAATATTCCATTTCGTTTCCTATTCTGGAAAATCGTTAGTGCTATGAATAATTTTGGGACATATAAATACCTAATTTGTTCTTCTGCTTGTCTTGCATTCTTTTTACTCCATGAATGTTTGATGTAACTGAAAATTAAGAGAGGGAAAAAATTCATCTTTTAAGGTAGCACTAAGTACTCGATACTAAACTTTTTTTTTTTTTTAATTAGACGAGATGTTAAACGAAACCCAATTAATATGGTTTTTAAGGGGACTAAATCATTTGATTTCTTCATTTAAAAATTATGTACCTTGTTCGCACTAGATACCTTATCAGGGCAAGTAATCCGGAAATTTTCTTCATTTATAATTAGTCAGATATTCACTAAACACCTTTTATAGAAATCCCTGTTTAAAGAAAATGTATCTGAACATTTTTAACTGTCTAATGATTAATAATTCTTGAACTGATAAAACAGATGCTAGTACATGTACACATATCGCAATAAGAGTAATTATAAAAGAATATCTATACCTTAAATCTCAAACACTTTAGTAAAAATTTTATATTTTCCCCTTTTACTTAAAAATAAATTTGTAAGATACTATCTTGTTAGTGGAAAAAAAATCAAAAATATATAAAATATAGAATATAGTATTTTTGTAGCTCTCTCAGAACTGTTTTAGAAGGGTGCGAACATTCATTTTTCCTATCAATCGAGAACTGTAATGCAATACATTTGGAGCGCTGGTTTTAAATTTTAAAGGAAAATTGCATTTCCATAAATTGCTTTCCGTGTGTACATGTAGATGGCACTACTACGTGGTTTGGGATGAATTTGCATAGAAGTTATTTCTATGTTTATTTTTCAGGTAATACCTACCCCCCCCCCTCCTCCTAGCACGACGTTTCCCGTACTTTCCGAACCTATGGGCGGCGATAAGCGATTGATTGACAGCAATTCGACCAATGATGGCGCACATCTTTTCGCATGTCCAAAATCGAGTACGGTATGCTTAAATGCGCCCGGATCTGCCCGGTATACCTTGAGAATAAAATATGTCAAGTAATGCGTGTCTATAAAAGTCCCGATTAGATTAAAGTCGACATTTTGCGCAGTACGATAACTGAATCAATTGCCAAAAAAGTTTCAAATCCCCGCTACAGGAAAAGCAAAAGCAAGAATTTTATTTGTTTATGCTCAAGAAAAAAATGGCGACACCGTTTTCTCATTAATAATTTATTTCACCCTATTAAATTTCTTTCACGCTCGTGCAGACGATTTTTATAAATCTAATTATAAATGGATATTTACAAATTTTCAAATGCCCATATCTTTCTTCAGGGTAAAGATATCGATTAGTGGTTTTGAAAACCTCCGAAAGGAAAATGTCCTAACAGGTATTTTTTGCGTTCTTTCGATTGAGACCAAGATCGAAAAGATCCTATAAGTATTTCGCTAGATAGAGCCATTTTGAAGTCCTTTATTCGAAATTCGAACGGATCGGTATTTTTTTCCGCTCAAAAACCACCCCATGTCCTTCTCGGGTGCCCAAGTATTTCCCTGCCAAATTTCGTCCAGATCCGACATAAACTGGATTTGTATAAGGTACACACACATATATATTATTTGTTTTATTTATACGGATTTATTTATTTTTTGCTTGATGAACTTAGATTAAAAGAAAAAGACAAAAACCTTGGTAAAATTTTGTGTGTAATCCTATTTTGTTTCGAAATGTAAATTTCATTTTAAGTTTATTGTATATATAATACATATACTTTATGTAGTTTCAAGGTTTGGAAAACTTTTCGCCACTATGGTAAATTACCAAGCTAAGAACCATGGTCTTTACCGTGCTATCCAAAACGCCTTGTGTCTAAAAGTGTCTGAAACTATTCAAAACTTTTTTTCTGAAATCGAAATGCATTATAAAAAATCAAAACAGGATAGACCAATAAAGAAATTTTCTGTGTAAAAACCGTATTGAATGTGAAAATTCAAGTTAACATTTTTGAAAACATAAAAAACTTATTCACAGTTGTTTCTAATCTAATTACGAGGAAGCTGCAACTCTTCACAAAGAATTTCAATAACTATACAAATTCATGAATGTATTGATTTTTCTTATTGGTAACCACATTTTCCTGCACATACCAGGGGTCATTCTAGAGAGAAATTAGGTCCGTTAAAGGACCCTTCACAAAATTCAGTCACTCAAAAAGGACCCTTCACAAAGTTTAGAAACTCAAAAAGGGATTCTTCACAAAATCCAGTCACTCAAATGGACCTTTCACAAAATTCCCACACTCAAAACTGACTCTTCACAGAAATCCGAGTTTACGGAACGATTGGGAATATTTTTTGCCGTAACTATTTTTCACAAAATTAGGAATTAGTTTTCACAAAATTCTGAACTATTTTTCACAAAATGCCAAAAACAGGACCTTGGTCAAATATCCTGGATTGACCCCTGCATACATATGCATGAAAATATTTTCTTTTCCCATGTTATTTTACTTATTCTAGCAATATCAGGGACTGAAAGTCGAACTTTTGACTGAAGTTAACACCCCTGTTATCGCCTTTTAGTAGTTTTTAATTTTGTGTTATCCCTGTAGCTCAACAATATGCGCTAATACTGATTTCGTGGAAAAATTAATCAGTTTAAAAAAGCGAGGGCGAAGGAAATATTAGGTACAAGGCAGTATCTGCAGAAATGGGTTTTTGAGACATCTGAAGAATCTAGTTTTGGATTCCATACTAACAAAGAGAAAATGTTGAAATTCGACGTTTTTTTTCTCAGCAGCCAAATAAAGCAAGCTTGTGCAATAAATAAACCTAAAGTACAATAAATGACAAAAGTGGGAAAAGAAGTGCTGGTACTGCTTACTTTCCCACAGCAGAATAATTCTTCGCACATAAAAATAAGCAGCGATTTTTTAAAAATATATATATATATATATTTTTTTTTTTGAAATCTCTACAAAAATTGGTCGACTGTAATTGCATAGTTCATTAAACTTAAATAAAAACTTCAACGAAATTAGTTCTCAACGGAAAGAAAAAATTATTTATGAATAACCAACTTTACTAAATTGAAGAAAAGTTAATGTGAGAATTTTTTAAACAAACAGCTCTCTGATTCCTTATGAAACAGTTTGTAAAAGCAGAATCGGTTGGTGGTTACTTAATAATTTTGTGTTCTCAGTTTATAAACGTTGAAATTTGTATCTTGCTAACTAGGAAATTCTTTCTCCGACTCAAGCGAGATATATGAAATAGTTTTCAAGAGCCCGTTTTCATGCAATCGCGCCGCATAGAACCATGGATGGTATTGTTACAAATCTTGTAAATAGTTGTTGTTTTTCCTGCCTTGCTTTATTTTCATTAGTTTTGGTTTTATCTGGCGACATGTTGCAAATGTATCTGAAGATATCACTTTTATCATCTGTATACCGGCCCTGAAACGCTTTGCAGTTTTTATACTTGCCCTACATTTGATAAGCGTGAAAACATTTTCCCCGCTGAGTGTGTTTTTTTTTTCTTCTTTTTAGAAATTTCATGAATGAATTGGAATACTCCAGATTTTGCTAGAAATGTCCTTGAGTGTATAAAAAGCTGGCTTTGAACACAAGTCAGTCAGTTATTTTCAGATTTGATTCTGGTGACTCGTTTTTCATCCGCTTGGGCGGATGGTTGTTTTGCTTTTGTAATTGCTTAATTACTGTTCACGTTTGATACGTGGTGCTGAGTTACTGTTGAGAGTACAGTGTACTGTTGGCTGCCTAATTGCTGATGTTTAGCAATTGTTTTCTGCTCTTATTGTAAATAGTGTACATACTTGTAAATAAATTTATAGTTACTTCCTCAAGATTGGAATGCTCATTTGAAGAAAGTTGAAGGTGCTACGGACTCGTTACAATTTTGGCGCCCAACGTGGGGCATCTTCAAGGACTTTCTTGGAATTTTCTGTGAACTTGGACTTTTCATCCTGAGGACTTTTTGACTTCAGAATTTTGTGGTGATTACTCGAGCAATGGAGGACCAACTAAAAAAACTCCTTGACGCGATCAACGCTGTTAAAAGTGACATGGCTGCGAATCAAGAACAATTAAAGAGTGATTTAACCGCAAGCATAACTTCAAATCAAGAGCAAATAAAGAATGATATGGCGACTCTGGCTTCTAATCAAGAACAATTAAAAATTGATCTGGCAACTAATCAAGAACAATTGAAAAATGATCTAGCTGAAGAAATTAAAAGCGATTTAACGTCAATGAAAAGTTTGGTGGAAAGTAAATTTACCAATGTGGAAAATAAAGTGGAGGCTCTAGAAGAGAAAGTTGACAGCGTTGAGAATCGAATCACCACAGTAGAAAACCACGTGGAAAAGAAAATTAAAGAGCTTGAATCGAAGTTATCAGCATCCTCCAACAACTCAAGTGACTGTGTTGCTGCAGCTGGAACTTCCCGTCCATCCATTAAACTGGCCACGTTTGACGGGAAGACCTCGTGGAATATATACAAGAAGCAGTTCCTCATCGTTGCAGAAGCAAACTCCTGGGACTCTTCCACGAAAGCCTGTCACCTTGCAGCCTCGCTGAGAGGGGATGCAGCTGACATACTACAGACCTTCCCAGAGGACAAGCACCATGACTTCGAAGCCTTATCATCGGCCTTGGAGCTTCGCTTTGGCGAATCTTGCCAAAAAGAATTCAGCCAACTCCAGCTGAAATCCCGACTCCAGAGGGATGGAGAGACTTTGCAAGTTTTTGCAGCAGACGTTGAGAGGCTTTCCTATCTCGCCTTCTCGAACTGTCCTTCGGATGTTCGCGATAGCCTGGCCCTGAACTATTTCATAGACGGAGTGCGAAGTCCAGAAATTCAGACGGCTCTCCGGATGGCGGACATTAAAGATCTTAAATCCGGTCTGGTTTACGCAATGAAGTTCGAGGCTGCACAGCAAATGTCCCGCAAGTATCGCCATTCGACCAGGGGCGTGGAAGTGAGTGCCCAAGATTTGAACTCAACTCGTCTCTCGGACATTGAGCGACAAATCAAGGAGATCTCGGGGACCCTGAAGAAGATTACGGCTCGCAAGGAACAAAGTAGACAACCACTGAAGTGCTGGAAATGTGGCGGTGAGGGCCACGTACGAAGGAATTGCGAAGCTCGCCAAGAAAAGAAGACGTCTCCCAAAGTTTTCCAGATTTCCCCAAGAAATGGCGGCTGCAACGGACTCTTCATTTACGCTTATGTGAATGGGTTTCCCTGCGAAATGATTGTGGACACAGGAGCCAACGTTACCATCATTAAGACTGATGTGACTCGTCAATTTGGACTCAAGATCTTATGGACGCCGCCCTGCGTTACTCTCCAAACTGTGACAGGTGACAAAATCGAGATTGAAGGAAAAGTGAACTTAGAAATAATGTTCGGGAGCGCCACTTACCATCACACGGCATTCGTCGCTGACATTACAGATCCCTTCATTCTCGGACTGGACTTTTTGAGAAAATTTGATTTTTCTATTGACTGTAGAAATAATGAGCTGCACTCGATGAGGGAAGACATAGTAATTTTCAATACCGAAAATAACTTAAAATCCGCTCATCAAATAATAGCCCAAACTGATTCATTGATTCCCTCTAGATCAGAAGTACTAATACCTGGCTCCATCAATGAAAACAACAGCTTTAAATTCGGCCTAATTGAATATCCTAACCAGAGTAATAGCCCAAAAGGAGTACTAGTGGCATCTACACTTGTGGACCTTTCAAGGAATGCAGTTCCTGTGAGAGTCGCCAATGTAAGTGAAAGACCAAGGAATATCAAGAAAGGAGAAGTGTTGGCAACTTGTACTCCCGTAAACTGCATTATCAGAAGAATTGATTCCTCCAAGACTGTGTCTTCCGAGTCCTTGACTTCGAAATTAATTGGGAGTGCACCATTATCGACGGATCAAAGATACGCTGCGGAAAAATTGGTGGACAACTTCAAGCAGGTGTTTTCATCTACATCCGAGGATGTGGGTCGCACGAATTTAACGCAGCATAGGATTGACACTGGAGATCATCCCCCTATCAAGCAGCATCCAAGACGACTACCGTTCGCCAAGAAGGAAGAGGTTGAGATCCTCGTAAAAGAGATGCAGGAGAATGACGTCATTGAACCCTCATCCAGTCCTTGGGCATCCCCTATCGTCTTGGTCCGAAAGAAAGACTGCTCCACCAGATTTTGTGTTGATTACCGACGCCTGAATGACATCACCAAGAAGGACAGTTACCCTCTTCCACGGATCGATGACACTCTGGACACCCTTTCCGGACACCAGTGGTTTTCGACCCTGGATTTAAAGAGCGGCTACTGGCAGGTGGAGATACACCCCGACGACCGAGAGAAGACGGCGTTTACAACCGGACAAGGCTTGTGGCAGTTTAAAGTGATGCCCTTCGGCCTCTGCAATGCACCAGCCACTTTCGAGCGTGTTATGGAATCAGTGCTACGAGGACTCTCTTATGAATCCTGTCTTGTCTACTTGGACGACATCATCATCATAGGACGCAGTTTTGAGGAACATTTGACTAATCTTAGGAAGGTGCTGCAAAAGCTTAAGGAAGCCAACCTGAAGTTGAGCCCGTCCAAATGTAATTTGTTCCGCCGTGAGGTGAACTACCTTGGTCACATTATCTCCTCCGAGGGCGTACGAACAGATCCAGATAAGGTATCCGCAGTTAAGAATTGGAGCCGCCCCGAAAATGTCCATCAGCTGCGAAGTTTCCTGGGGCTCTGCACGTACTACAGGAAGTTTGTGAAGGGTTTTTCCAACATTGCACGACCTTTGCATAAGCTGACGGAAAGCAAACAAAAATTTGAATGGTCCAAAGAATGCGAGGATGCATTTCTACAACTGAAGGAGGCTTTAACATCAACGCCTATTCTCTCTTATCCTCAGCCTGGAAAATCCTTCATACTTGACACTGATGCGAGCCACGAGAGCGTTGGAGCTGTTTTATCTCAAGAAATTGACGGTAACGAACATGTTATCGCATACTGGAGCAAATGCTTATCAAAGTCGGAGCGAAATTATTGTGTCACGAGAAAGGAATTGCTCGCCATAGTTAAAGCTGTAGAACATTTCCATCATTACCTCTACGGCCGTAAATTCCTGCTCCGAACCGATCATGCCTCTTTAACTTGGCTTTTGAATTTCAAGAATCCAGAGGGCCAGGTAGCCAGGTGGATACAGCGGCTCCAGGAATATGACATCGAGATTAAGCACCGAAAAGGTTTGTCACACGGTAATGCTGACGCATTATCAAGAAGACCTTGTTCCGAGAATTGCCATTATTGCTCCCGAATAGAGAAACAGTACGGGACGACAATCCCTACTGCCTGTCAAGTTACTGCTACATCATCATCTTCAGATCCAGATCCATGGAGTGACGACCAAGTAAGAAAAGATCAGCTTGAAGACCCAGACCTAAAGCCTATCATAGAGTTAATGGAGAAAGACAGTCGGCGACCTAGCTGGCAAGACATTTCTATCTACAGTCCTGCAACGAAAAGATACTGGGCTCTATGGAAATCTCTCCAGTTGCGAAATGGCGTCCTGTATCGGAAATGGGAATCTGACGATGGTAAAGCATTCAAATGGCAGTTACTCCTTCCCAGATCAAGAATTCTAGACGTTCTAAAGGAATTGCACACTAGTCCGACTGGAGGACACTTTGGTATCCTGAAAACCCTCCACAAGGTTCGAGAGCGCTTCTTCTGGAGCAAGGCGAAGGATGACGTGGAGAAGTGGTGTCATTCTTGTGACGCCTGTGCTGCCCGTAAAGGACCGAAGAGAAGAAGCCGCGGGAAACTACATCTTTACAACGTAGGAGCTCCTTTCGAACGAATCGGGATCGACATTCTTGGTCCTCTACCGAAAACTACTGATGGGAACAAATACATCCTCGTTTCCATTGACTATTTCACCAAATGGCCCGAAGCATATTCCATTCCGGATCAAGAAGCTACCACTGTAGCAGAGACTCTAGTCCAGCATTGGATCTCGAGATATGGGACACCTTTGCAGATCCATTCCGATCAGGGAAGAAACTTCATCTCTGCTGTGTTTAAGGGCCTATGTGATATCCTCAAAATTGAGAAAACTCGAACGACACCACTACACCCACAATCGGACGGCATGGTGGAGAGATTCAACAGGACAATCCTTAATAATCTCTCGCTTATGGTCTCCAAAAATCAACAGGATTGGGACAAGAAACTGCCTTTGTTCCTGCTGGCCTACCGCAGTGCTGTCCACGAGACCACCGGATATTCCCCATCACAGATGCTCTTCGGCCGAGAGCTTCGGCTACCTTGTGATCTCGTCTTCGGTCTCCCTCCAGATGCGCCTTCATCGCCTGAGGAATACGTCCAGGATCTCCAGGCCCGGTTGGAGGACGTTCATCACTTCGCACGGGAGCGAATCAACATCGCGACGGAGAAGATGAAGACCCGATACGACACAAGGTCCACTGGTCATGACTTTCAAGAAGGTGACAAGGTGTGGCTATGGAATCCCATCCGACGTAAAGGTCTGTCACCCAAATTGCAGTCGCATTGGGATGGACCCTACACAGTTCTCCACCGGTTGAACGACGTCGTAGTGAGGATTCAGAAGTCATCACATTCAAAACCTAGGGTTGTACATTATGATCGGCTAGCCCCATACTATGGCCATAGTTCGTAAAATAAATCTAAAGCTACCATGGTAATTTGTTTGTAAATTTTGTAAATAACTTTTGCCTTTAATTGTCTGTAATATGACTTTATCAATGTTAGTGTTTCTTTCATGTTCTCATTGTTATTGTTTATCATGTTTATGATTGGTCATCATGTAATGTGTGTATCTGTAAGTTTTCCCTTGCTTCCTTTCTGGGGATTGTACTGCCCGGGACGTGCAGTCCTTGGGAAGGGGGCAATGTTACAAATCTTGTAAATAGTTGTTGTTTTTCCTGCCTTGCTTTATTTTCATTAGTTTTGGTTTTATCTGGCGACATGTTGCAAATGTATCTGAAGATATCACTTTTATCATCTGTATACCGGCCCTGAAACGCTTTGCAGTTTTTATACTTGCCCTACATTTGATAAGCGTGAAAACATTTTCCCCGCTGAGTGTTTTTTTTTCTTCTTTTTAGAAATTTCATGAATGAATTGGAATACTCCAGATTTTGCTAGAAATGTCCTTGAGTGTATAAAAAGCTGGCCTTGAACACAAGTCAGTCAGTTATTTTCAGATTTGATTCTGGTGACTCGTTTTTCATCCGCTTGGGCGGATGGTTGTTTTGCTTTTGTAATTGCTTAATTACTGTTCACGTTTGATACGTGGTGCTGAGTTACTGTTGAGAGTACAGTGTACTGTTGGCTGCCTAATTGCTGATGTTTAGCAATTGTTTTCTGCTCTTATTGTAAATAGTGTACATACTTGTAAATAAATTTATAGTTACTTCCTCAAGATTGGAATGCTCATTTGAAGAAAGTTGAAGGTGCTACGGACTCGTTACAGTATGATGCGTCACAAGTGCGGATACAGAGCAGGTCATGGTGAAAATGATAAAATTTCGAATAAGAAAAATTTCTAGAGCTGTTAGATTGTGGATAAAAAGCACCTAATTGGCAAGCAATTAGACATCTTGTGGGCAATAACTTTATTGATTTCAGGATCAAGGGGGGGGGGGGTGAGTATTGTTTCAACAAGAAACTTAAAAATAATTTACAAATGAAAAAGATTACGGCAAACACTTATATTTTATTCATAAAGAATTAGAACATAGTATGTAACAATATATTGTGCATGGTATTCTACAACACCCATCTTATATGCCGTTTCAAAATAATCATCACATACGATAATGATTGTACGGGTAACATTGCCGACGGTTTTTAGCCAACTTTCCCGTTAAAAACAAAAGAAAGACGAAAAAAGTATTAAAAATAGTATTATACGTAAATAGTATTAAAAAGCTCATTCCCATATTTGATTTTTCGATTTGAACAATTTTTGGTTCAACTTTGAGCCGTTCAAACAACCTGTCCCGCGATATTAACTTTTTAGTTAACAGTCCGATTTGAACAAACTTTTTTTTGTTGGAAAGATCTTTTCAAGGATACTTCATTCCCGTATTTATATTTTCGATTTGAACAATTTTTCGTTCAACATTGAACCGTTCAAGCAAGCTGTCACCCCTAATAACTTTTGAGTGAACAGTCCGATTTAAACAATTTTTTTTTGTTCGAAGCATCTTGGCAAGGATACTTTATTACCGTATTTAAATTTTAAATTTAAACATTTTTGGTTCAACATTGAACCGTTCAAGCAACCTTTCCCCACTTAATAACTTTTAAGTGAACCATCCGAATTGAATAAACTTTTTTTTGTTCGAAAGATCTTATCAAGAATACTTCATTCCCGTATTTACATTTCCGATTTGAACAATTTTTTGTTCAACATTGAACCGCTCAAGCAAGCTGTCACCCCTAATAACTTTTGAGTGAACAGTCCGATTTAAATAATTTTTTTTTGTTCGAAGGATCTCAGCAAGGATACTTCATTACCGTATTTAAATTTTCAATTTGAACATTTTTTCGTTCAACATTGAACCGTTCAAGCAACCTTTCCCCACCTAATAACTTCTGAGTGAACCATCCGAATGGAACAAACTTTTTTTTGTTGGAAAGATCTCGGAGAGTACAGCTCATTCCCATATTTGATTTTTCGATTTGAACAATTTTTGGTTCAACTTTGAACCGTTCAAACAACCTATCCCGCGATGCTTTCAGAAAAAAAATTTAACATTAGCGCCTACGGGGAATTTAAGTTGAATGTTGATCCTGAACTTAAAGTCGGAATTCCTTCAAACTAACTTTGTAAGAAAATGGTTTTGATAAGTAATGTTTGTAAAGTACTTTTCTGAGTAATCTTCTGTGAGGACTCTGATTCCGACTCCGACTCCACAAACATGGCGGAAATGCAGACTCAGAAAAAAAAAAAAATGACTGACTGTGCAGACGATTTTTTGTTTATTTATTCATTTGTTTTATTTATTTATTATTATTATTATTTTTTTTGGCAGACGATTTTTTTTGTAATAGAAATGTTTCATTCACAAGGGCATTTTATTCTTTATTTATATTTAACAACTGGCAACGGATTAAAAGTGAAATTCGAGACATTTTATCAACAGACGAGTTTTTTTTTTTTCTTTTTTTTTCTTTGATAAAATGTGTGATGTACTTTGACTCTGTACTTTTAATTTTTTTTTTTTAAACAATTGAGGAATTTTTCTACGGAAGAACTAACAAGTTACATTCTGTAAAAGGTGCGACAAAACTTTATTTATTCATTTATTTACTTTTTATGTGTCTATTTCATCTGATGAGAGGGGTATATTTTGCTTTTAGAAATCAGCTTTTAAGTGCTAAAAAGGTATGTTTGACATAATTTTTAGTCTCAGATAATTAAGAGAATAATGATCAGATGCTAGAATACCGATGTCCATGTACGGGAAAGTAGGCTCGTTTAGTTCTTGACAGAACTTCTTGTTTAGACTGGATGTGTGTTAGAGCGATACCAAGCATCTACCAGATTTCACTGCTGACGCAAGGGCCTGCTCACGTGATGCGATTGAGCTTATTTAGCGACATTCCAAATCGCTTTACAGCATTGAACGTTTTCTTAGATTGCTTGGTATTTCACGAACGAGCTTAAGCTCTTTCCAATGATGGTCCTTTCCTTACGCAGCGCAATCCCACTACAAACGCATCATGCGAACAAACATTCAAGAGAAAACAAATTTTGCATGTCTGTGTTACATTAAAACTTGCTAATTAATTTTGTAATAGTAATCCGAAACTTGTGTAGTTGCTAGTTGGCATTTTTGATGTCTTGCTCTCAGTGTTCTACTACAGTAAATTTCCAGTCAAACAATACATGATTCTTGCACTATCATCTAGTTCATCTACTTGCTAGAGACATAATCGCAAGTTCCCTCAATAAAGTAGCAATAAAGTGTTTGATATGATGATAAGTTAGTTTATTTATTTATTTATTTTTTCTTAAATTTCGTATAGCTTGTTTATGTATAGATGTCTAGCATGTGGATTGTAGAATTAATTAGTAAAAAAAAAAGTAAGTCAATGCTCTAATTGTTTAAACTTTGAGTTATAAGTAAAAATAAATATGGGCTTTTCCTTTTGGGAGAGGGGGACGCAGCGTTCTTTATCATTAAAGAGCTTGTTTAGTAAAGGTGTAAATTCAAAAGTTTTGATGAAAATAAGAGCAACAATTTCTTGCAATTTTCTGTCGGCCCCGCTTAAAGGAATACTGTCGGTTCCAAGAAATATTATTCGATTAAGCGAGTATTCGTTTATCCGTTACCCGATTAAGCGGGGCTGACAGTATTTACAATTGGTAGAGTTTACAAAGAAAATTCGTATTGAAAACAGAGGGTGTAAAATATCCTCTCCCCGAAAATAATTAAGTCACAAGTAAGTTTTATGGCAAAAGGCATAACGTTTGACCATTAGCAGCTTTCTTTTACTCACGTGTTTTCCCCCAGTTTCCTCACAGTGGGATATTTTTCTCAAACTTCCCTTCTGAAGAAACAAGCAAGCAAAAAAAAAAAAAAGCACATTTTGAAATTTCCCTGAAGCTTTGGTAAGTAATGCACGAATGTCCTCCGCCCAATCTTGCAAATATACACCTGACGCTAAACATTCGTGAAAATAATGTCAGCAATGAAGAGACAAAATTTGTAAACTAAGATTGGTCGCAACTACCTTTCAAAATTGTGTGTAAAATTTATGCTGTATTTACACGAAAAAAAAAACCCTTGAATTACTTTCAAGTCGAAGCAAATCATTTCATTTCGTTATTTGTTTGTGACAAAAGATCTTAAGACATACAGTTTTGTTCTAAAAGGGGTTGTCATTTTTTCTTTTATTTCTGAAGAACTAACTCTACTGTTGGGATTTTATTGACCATATAGCTTTTAAATTTAGTTACAAGAAAGAAGTTAGCAGTTTGAAAAAATTCAAATAAAAAATTATAGAAGAGAGAGAGAGTAACTTAAACTACTTAATGAATAATGAGCTTTGAATACTCTATAAAGTACGCTATGAATTGGAAGCCATGCAAAACTTGTGTTCTGTTGAATTTCAGTGGAAGTAAAAATTGTGAGAACAATCGTTTTGTTGACTAATGCGAAAAATTCGTTTTATGCTTTTGTGATTAAGAGGTTAGAAGTCGGTAGAATAGTCAATTAGCTAGCTTGCTTGTCATAATTGCATTCTCAGAAAGCCTTGACTAAATGAAACCACAAAAAAGAAAAAAAAATGTCTTCTGAAAGAAAGTGAGAGTTGTTTTACCCAATTTATATCGTGTAAATCTGCAGTGTCACAGTTCTAAGCTGATTCTAAACTGCATTTTCTTCCATGATCTCAGTTTTTATTAATTTATATTTTTGTGAAAGAATTACTTTTGTAAAATTTGCTAGTTCTGTGAAGTACTTGATAGGTTAATAAATGATCACTCATAAAATCTTACGTGCAGAAAAAAATAGATGAAAATTTTCACATTCACACCCACAATATGAAGTTAAGTTTATGAGAAAAGCAATGTTGTACAACACATTGCCAAAAAAATGTTGCATACACGTGTCTCTGGATCATAGAACAGGATTTGAGAAAAAAAAAAACTTTTTAAAAAAAAAACAAAGTCCATCTAGGTTTTTTTTATGAAATATCCTGGTGTTTCTGGTTTCTTATGAAGATCCCTTGCTCTTTCTTGTTTTTTCAAAAATCATTTTAATCAAATCTCAATCCATGCAAGCATGTCCCTTAAGACAAGTCTAATTGAACCAAAAACTTGTATGCCAATTTTTAGACTCTTTTATTTTTAACACAATATGCCATTTCTTCCAATCTTATTTTTCACTGTTAGTTAGAAAGAACATGTTAAAATTGACATGTTAACTATGAAAACCATTAACATGTTAAAATAGTCAAAAGAGCAACACTTGATTATTGATGAAGTTAATGTGTGTGTAGTAAGAATTATGTTCAGTTTTTCTGAAACAGGACTAATAATTATCAAGCTAAATCGTGGCGTAGGTAAATTTTCCACTGAGTTTATAAAATAATTTTAACAAAAACTGCGAAATTAGTAACGAAATGTCAAGAAATTACTCATCCTTCTCTAATATTTCCCCTTTCAACAGAATTTTTTCTTCATATTTGCCAGCTTACTTGGAATATTCACTTGTTTTAAACTTCCTTTAAATAAGCGATAGCTTAAAATAGAATGAAAGTTGCATTATTTTATGTCTTGCTCAAGTCTGCGCGAAATCCATTTCACAAATTGCGCGGAAACTGAAAAATTCTGTCTATAAATTCCTAGTAGACGCTGATAATGTTTTATTAGGAATTTTAAATGCATAGATTCCGGTTTTATAGGTCTTTCAATTTGTTCCAAGTATTCTGTCTTAGTCTATTTGGATCAGTTCAAAATTTAAACAATGGATTGCATAATTGTGAAGCAATGTACTTGTACGTTTGCTTGTGTTGTTAAAGGGATACTGCTGCTTTAAGTTTTGCATCATTGCTACAGGTTAGTAACGAGAAAATTTTACTTAATAAAATATTTATCACTGAAAATTAAATTCAAGTGTAATGGAGTAAAAAGCTAATGGGGGGATTGAAACAGTCTGAGCTGAAATATGCAGAGCAGTTTTTTTTTTTTTTTTTTCAACTTAGAGATGGGACAGTTAACGTTAGTCGGACTTGAGTGTCGTGGATATTTTTTTTCTCTCTCTGGTTCTCAGGAATACGCTCGCACACACATACTCCTAGGCAGGGTCGATAAGAGGTTATGTCAGCCTATTCGGTACCTGGCAAGTCCCTTCGGAGGGCCCAGCTCGGAATCGAAGTACTTTTGAGTTTTATAAGTTTTCAGAGATGAGGGGCTTATGACTCAGCTGACTCCTTGTCTCTCGGCTGCCCCTGTTTTGGGGTAAGGCCAGGGTTGTTTGATTTCGTCCGGGGCGGAAAAAACCTGGAAAAAACCGCCCCGGACAAAATAGCATTTTGTCCATTTCGTCCATTTTGTCCACTTTATAGAAAATGACAGTTCTTGATTTAAAAAATCCAAAGTTTAAAAGTAACATTTTAAAATATTGATTTTTTGAATGAGATAATAGTTTTATTATCAAAATTAGCACACATAATTATGTATACCAGCAAATATTTAATGAACAACAGATATGATAAAAATATAGTATCTGTATAAAATAAATGAATATTAACGATAAGATTTAATGCTTATGAGAGCACACATCAGCAGTAAATAATTTTAAGATGTTTATTTGTTGTGAAGGAGTTTCATTGTCGGCAATAAAAGTGTATATAAAACATAAAAGTAGAAATAAAAATTTTAAAAGGTTTGAGTTTCAAAATATTAAAAACCCTATGAAGTAAACATTATTTCATGTCAAAGAAAATATAGCCATGAAATGAAATATGTTCCTATAATAACATTAATATATCCATAAAACAATGCTGTGTATATAAATATTTTACAATGGGGCAACATTCATTAAATCCTCAAAAAATATAACGTAAAATGACCAAGTGAATCAAAATTAAACCAATATTTCTTGTAGCATCTAATGTATTTTCAAATACAATGATATACATTTATATGTGTATTTAATGCAAACAAAATTTAACCATAGAATTTATGAGAAAATAATATATAAAGTTTACTTTTAAAGGGATTTTATTGCGTTAATAAATATCTAAGGCGACAGAATACTATTTAATTTCTTTTTAAAAATATGTATTAAAGAAAACACTTTTTTTTTCTATTTCTCTACTCTATAATAGTGTAATTACACTCAATAGTTTATTCACTATGTTAGATTTTATTTCTTTCAACTAAAATTAGTTAAAAATCAATTTGTTAATTGATATTCTTTTTTTTTTTTTTTTTTTTTTTTTTTTTTTTTTGTATGATACTATCATTCTATTTTGGGAAATAGGTAATGCAAGGGAGATACTAATTGTACATAACATTTTTATACATCAAACGTGTGAAAAAGTTTTTTTTTTTTTTCATTTCTTCCATTTTGTCCATTTCGTCCAATTTTGTCCATTTCGTCCATTTCTTCCGGCGTCCCGGACTTTTTGCGAAAAAGTGGACGAAATGACAACCCTGGGTAAGGCTAATGCTGCCAATGAATTCAACTTCGTTTGCGTCTTTTGCGTTTTGTTTTTTAGTTTGTTGAGATTGTTAGTTCAAAAGAGACCATTCATTTTGTACCGTACTGATTCATTTTCTACACTTGTTCTGGAATTTTCGACATTTCGCCATCGTCAAGTTTAAAAAAAAAAAAATCTACAAACACAAATTGAAAACAAAATGAATAGATAAACACAATTCTGCTTTTACTTAACTTTTCTATATTTTTTTGCTAATCTGTTGCATTTACGTATCTCGAATTTACCATGCCTTTTCGCCAACTTTCGTTTTCATTCTGTTATTTCAACACGCCGTAACACCTATAGTAGTAATGTTTGTCTTACCAATTAATTTCACCTTCACCCGTCGGCGTGCAAGATTTCTAGCAGTTCTATCCACTCGAAAACTGAGGATTGTATTGTTGTGTGTACAGTGTAAAAAACTTCGTGAGTTTTGCTTTGGAATTGTTAAGTACAGTTGCTTTGTTCTCTGAATTTACTGCTCCAATGCTTTAATTGTTGTGATAGGGAGTAAAGCAGAGATATCAGCATTTTTGAACGGCTATCCTTGAATATTTTCTCCTTGAAGATATGTATTGTACATTTGTTGTATAATCACTAAAATTAGTAAAACTTGTAGTAATTACTGTAAGTCGTAGAGTTAAAGTTCCAATAATATAAATTTCAAATTATTAAAACCTCTTTTTTATTATGTCCCTTTAAATTCGAGATTCATTGGTTCGACTGTAATTGAGTTGTCATACGATAAAACTTCCACAGATTTAAAGATTCGATCAGTTATGTTTCTATCTTAAAGTTTTCATAACTCATGCGATGCAGAAAGGAGGTGAGATTAAGCAATCTGTCATGTGAATTGAATAGTGGCTGTAAACTGTCACGTTATTTTTTTCAACTCCATCTTAGTTTGCAAAATGGTGTACTTTTTATTACTTCGGAGTGCTTGTTCCATTTCAATAAATGCGTAATTCCAGTGAGTGAGAGAAGCTTATTTTTTGCGTTGTACTTCAGAATTATAATACCCGAACTACTTGATAGTTTAGTCATAATATAAAACTCAAGATCGAGAGCATCACAACATAAAATGCAAACGTCTTACGAAGAATGATGCTATTTATTTTATTTTATTCCAAGTTGATGACTGTTAGCTTTCATTCAAAACTAATTCACTAATTAAGCGGAATTAGTCGCAGTGCTTGTACAGTGAGGCAAAGCTCATCGTCATTTCAAGATGGTGTGCATCGCATTTTCTTGCAATTGTCGTTTTCTCTTTCGTCATCGTGGCATCCATGTATTACATATCATTCGAAAATTCGTCTAGCGCCTTAGCATTCCCCCACCCCTTTCCAAATTAACAAGCTTATGAGAATCTCCTGGGAGTTCCATGCATTCTTTATCAAGGGTTTTGGCGCCGTCTGTTGATCATCGATCCTATCTCATCATGTGACCAACACTTTCCGCTGTCCTTCCCTACGTGAATGCCTCATAGGAACGGAATGCTTAGAAATCGAATGGGTCCGTTTTATGTTATGCGTTTGGAAAATAATTGCTTATTATGTGTAAGATTATTTTTACCAAGAATCAAAATGCTGTTCACGTGCAATTCTATATTCGGTACGAAATAATTATACTAATAATAACCATACATGTGATTCTTCAGCCAATTGGCGGAAATCAGCCAATTTGATTGTCAAGACATAGTTCCGTCCTTCTACCAATCTGCCTTAAAAAGTTTCCCCGCTCTAAAGTTTTCATTCCATTTAAAATTTCCACGATCTCTAGAGGAAGATAATGGGAGGTTACGGCGATATACCCAGCTTTTTACTTTCTTCTATATCTAATATATAGAAGAAAGTATTGAATTCGTGAAAATTTTCGAATGTCGAATTTTGACGGATTTGCACGTTTTGAGGTGCGCTGAGTCCATTCGACCATTTTTGGAAAATGTCTGTCTGTGTGTGAGTCTGTATGTGTGTGACAAGTTTTTGTGGCCGCCCTAGAGCAAAAACTACTGCATGAAATCGAACTTGCACATATGTACCACCATGTGAACTGGTGCACCTGACTTTTTTTTAACGAATTCCTCCAAGGGGGGTGGAGCAATCGCACGTGTTCTGCGCAGGGGTGATTGCTATATCTCAGGAAGTAACCGGCGGAATCAAATTGGTCCATAGGTGTACAGGTGCTGATTCAATTTGTGTGTCAATATCTCAAAGGGTGGAGCAATCAAAAGTGCTTATTTTGTCATTGCACCTACTGTATCTCGAGAAATATTGCTGCGCTTTGAATGAAATTTGGAATAACACTAACCCAATATGGAAGCAAGCATCGATTAAATTTTGGCGCCAATCGCCCCAATGGGAGGGTGGGGTGATTTTTGCACTTAGTCAACAATGCGAAAAATTAATTCATTAAAAAATAGCTTTCACGCTATTTAATTATCAAAACATCTGAAAACTTTCAATGATTTGAAATTTTTAACTGTTTCCAATTTCTTTTTACTAATATATAAAATGTTTGCAATTAATCTAAACAAGGCTTTTGCAATGATTTCAAATTTCGCTCATTGATTCCGCATTTGCAGGGTTATTACGATAATTGGGAAATAGGAGCTGTCTCCAATTATTCGGGCGAGTACGTATTTTATTTTGTAACCGGAATTCATAAGATAAGATATAGAAGAAAGTTTCGTGACGGCTACGATAGCTAGTTTCCATTTTCCTAATTTTCCCAAAATAATATCAAAATGCTATCTAATTTCTTTGACATGATTTTTGATGAACCTGCATGAACACATAGCATGATTAACACATTTTGTGTGTAAATTCGTGGTTATTTAAAAGCACTAAGCTAAGCAGAAACGTATCGACTCATGAAAAATGTTGAACCATTATCTATATGTGTATTGTGTATGTATCTTCAAAATAAGAAAATTTATTAAATTTATATCAACTGAAAGGATTATTATTTTTTGCATTTCATTCTTGGAATTATTTGCTTTTTTTTTTAACTGACTACACTTCCGTACTACATGTTATACTTCTGTTAGCAAAACATTTATTTCTTGTTTATAAATTTATTCATTATATATTTTTGCTCAAGGGTCATTCCACGTCAAATCATCCAGGGGTGTGCACCATGGGTCTTCAGATTTTTATGAAACTTAGTGAGACTGTTCTACCGATGGATATAAGAGTATTTGGAGAGTTTTAGATTAATATATCAATTACTTTCGGAATGGCAACACCTCAAAGTTTTGTCAAAAATTTGTCGCTTAACAAAATTTGCATATCCAGCAGACGGACATACATCTACAATTTTTACTATAAAACAGTTATTTTTTATGCTAGAGGAGTAATTTTTTTTTTTTTTTGCATTTTGTTCAGAAATGTACTGTTAATTGGATTATGTAGTTAGATTTAAGATTTTAAGTAATTAAATTACCTCTAAAAATCAGTAATCAGCAAAATTGAAGATAATTTTAAGCACTGACACGGGTTCAGAAACCACCCAATAACATTTTTAGCGATCCAAAACCACCAAAACCCATTATATTACCGAAAACTAGATTAAAAATGAGAGAAAGTGATGCAACAAAATTGGTGGGGTTTTGAGTTTTACTTAGGTTAGAGATGATTAAAATTACGTATTTAAAAAGTAACGAAATCAGTAAGAAGTTGTCTTCCACTGACTCAAAATAATACAATAACACATAGAAGCTGTTTTATAGCACTTAAAGAACATGAATAATGAATATACTGATAAGTAAAAATATTAATTTTAACATAAATATTATTCGACTATTTACAATGACTTCTGAAAATGGGAACTTACAACTTTGATGGGTGTTTGGTAGCTCCAGTTCAAATCCAAAGGAAAACTTCTGACGTGTAGGTGGAAGTGTACATTAGTATAATTATGGGTAGAAAGCTTCCCCTTACAAATTTTAATAAGCTATAAATAGTTACATATTTTAAAATTACGTTAGATAGTTTTAACCAATAATTGTTTTTTATAAGTAACTATACGTTCATAAAACAGCTCCACAAATTTCAAAACGATGTTTGATGGCCAATTGCACTTAGAAGAACATCATTTGTCCTTGTTGGAATGATTTATTTGTTTTTGCCTTGACAGTGAGTCCTTTTGCCATCTTTGTTACTAATTTGAGAGAAACGGGGTTCCGAGTGGAGACTGAAGAACTATAATTCAAATCAATGATATTAACTAAATGTCCGAACCTCTTATTTGCAGATGGAAATTACGTTGCTTTGCTGATTTCTAGAATTTTAACAACTCTTTTTAAAAGTATTCTACCTTTTTATATTTTCCATTAATTCTGATCCGATTTTATTAAAATTCCTCATATGTCATGTTTCTTCTGGAAATTCAGACACAAAATTTGCTGAAGGGGAACAAGACGTTCATCTTGTCGTTCAGGCCAATAGAAAGTTTCAGAAGGTCCATGTGGATGCATAAAAATAACTATGACGTCGTTTTCTCCTTCATTAATTTTGTTCACAAACCCTTAGTTCTGATGGGACGAAATATTACACAGTTATTTATTATTTCCGTGAATATATATTTTATATCATTAGTGAATATAAATTGATCGAATCGTATCATCAGTTTTTAAATGAGTGCAGTTATTTTTCCTCCTTACATTTCTAAAAATATTTTAATTTCTTCCCATTTGGGAGAACTGAGATTTATTGTTGCCTTTCCTCTGCGTTTTTTCATTCGTTCTTTTAGTTCAGGAGTTCCCAAACTTTTTTTGTTCGGTGACCCCTTGCCGATTTTACCGAATTCTCGTGGACCTCCTTCCTAAGGGTCGTTTCAAAACTAGTCAGGCACTGAAATAATACAACTGTAGCATTCTTAAGCCACGAATTAGATGGTTAAGTTCCATTATAAATGTTCCAAAACAACCAGATGAAAGCAAGATATGTGTAAATATAACAAGATTAATCAGAAATTTACCCAACAGTATCATAGCTCTTTAAAAAATAAATATTAAAACAATCAAAAATTCCTTTAATGCTTGAAAACTTTTTAAAAATTCAGGTTGAAAGTTTCACTGCCAAAAAAAAAGCTATAATTAAAATTAAAAGAAAACAGATGAAGAGAAAAACGTAACATTTGTATTCATATTTTTATAATAATGGCACAAAACTTAAAACAGGTACACATCTTCCTACATAGAATAGGTATACACGGAAAAAAAGTCGGAGGGGTGAATTTGGTATATAGACGGCAAGTTTTTTTTTTTTTTTTTTGCTTTAGATTTGTGAGACATAACTTGAAATATCTCCGATCAGGTACTGCCAGTCTGTTTCTTATTTTTTAAGAAAAATTTGTGATTGAACTGATTTGTTTGTGTGTGCTGCGAGGTATGAAGATATAAAAGCTTATAGAAATTTTCTTGTGATATTCTAAAGGTAGGATAAGTTATAGATATGTCTTTCTGGAGACAGAAATATTGATACCCTTTCCTAAACTATCTTAAGTTCTTCATTAGTGCTTATTCCAATCAACTCTTACTGTAAAATATCGATTTTTCAAATTCATCAAATATTGATAATCCACTAAGACATCAGTGCCAAAAAGTTTTTAAAATCATGATAATAACCTTGTCAAGCATGATCCTTTTAACACCCAGTGTACTTTGAAGTGTACATGGTATAAATATTTAAAATAAAAAAGTAATTTATTGAAGTCCTTATCATTTTCTTCATACAACTGCGCAAATAATTTAGTGTTAAGTATTATTACGAATTTAGTTTTATTGCATTTGTTGCAAATTGTAGCAATAGATGCACACTGTTGCTCAGACTTTTTGCCAATGGTCCTGGCTCGTGGACCCCTATTTGTATCTCGTGGACCCGCAAAATTTTTTCTTTCGTTTATATGGACCCCTTGCAAACTACGGGGGACCCCTGTGGACCATTTTGGGAACCCCTGTTTTAGTTGTAAGAAGATCAACTCGAAACTGATGTATGGCTGTAGAATTATATAGCATTTGAGGTAACATTTTGAGCGACGTATGCATCATATCTAATGACAGTTTTTCTGTCTAAAACTATTTTAGATTCAATTCCCTTCGTTCTTGCAACAGCGCAGCGCAGTGTGGTAAAAGAAAAAAACCTCTCGTGACAAAAAATTTTACGAGTATTTAGTAAATCTGAAAGACAGTTCGGAGGATATTGCAGACATTTCATACATGTGCAATTGTCACCATGCAGCTACCTGCCTATGCGTTATTTCTGATGAATGTGTATTGCAATTTTAACTCTTAACATATTTGACTAGTCCTAGTCCGTCATTTGGGGTCTTGGCGGGGGGGGGGGGGTATTTCCTCCTTGACTCAGAGAAATTGATTTATTTACATCATATAACTGATATCTGTACCTCAGAACCAGACTAACGTAAGTCCATTTTCGTCATTTTTCGGTACAGGGGAAAAACGATTGTCGAATACATCGTTTTTCCCCTCTACTGAAAAATGACGAAAATGGACTTACGTTAGTCTGGTTCTGAGGTACAGATATGTGGACTTGGCTTTTGTTTGTTTTCGATACAATATGCATCGAGTGCGACCTCCCCCTCCCTTGAAAAATTTGTCAATGACGGACCTGAAAACTGAAGAAAAGCATATGCGTGCTTTTTCTACATACCGCAAGAAACTATTTTTCTAAATATTTGACCCTTCCCGCTTTTGTCACACTTACCGTGCTTGCTTTCGTGTCTCCCCCTTGTCACACAGTTTTACGTAAATATATCCACGTTCGAGTGATAAATGTTATGGCAGGCCCGTCATTTTTAAGTTTTTCCAGGTTGGGGGGGGGGGGTGTAAAGAGTGCTATCACAATACAATTTCATAGGAAAATAAGGAAAACCACGGTCACTTATATGCAAATACATTGATTTTTCTTAGTCGGTGGGGGGGGGGGGGGGGGTGTAATTCTGATCCCCCTGAATGACGGGCCTGTGTCAGGGGTAATAGGAATATTGTTTGCATTAAAAATGTAAAGAATGATTTTCTCCACCCATCTGTGCATTTATGTACTCATTCATCCAAATTTTATTAATAGGAATGACAAGATATTCAATTTGCGCTGAAGTTTACTTTTGGCTTAGCTGCCAACAGCATTATTTTGTCTCCAAAAGTTTGAGGCAGGATTAATTCAAATATTTCCGCATCG
>JAXGGA010011942.1:0-40579 GCA_038373865.1 Uloborus plumipes | reverse complement strand
GTTTTTTTAAAAACAAGTCAAGCTGAAACTTTGTCAAATGACAGCAAATTCACAGAAAAACTTTGCAAACAAATTTCCAAAAGAAATTTTTAATCCAAATTCAGACTTTCTTTCCTTTTATTTTCTTTTGCGATACAACTGGATTAAATAAAGAAAAAAACAAAAAGTGAAATATTTTAACTATGGAGATTGTTTTAATAACAATGCGAGGTTGCCCGTTTTGTTTCAGCTGCTAGTATTCTTCTGGCTTCATCTGGTAATTCTTTCAAATAACATGATTCGTTGTTTTGAATCATACTTCAATTAAAGCATTCAAAGTTTCAGTTCAAAGTTCATGCAAAGAGCACCCATATTCAATATCCAATCAGGATGAAGAACTTTGAGCGCGTAGTTCTTCCTATCATCAGCGACACTGCTCCAGTGACGTCATCGCTCCGATTACGTCATCGATGCGCTCAGGACTGATGGAGTGGATGACGTGTGTAGCGGCGTTTGTTTGGTATTTGTTTTAAACGGAAGATGCCATGCAAAATGTTACTGGAATCGACTCAAAAAAGCATCATTTGGGACTACCAATGAAAGGACATTTAATCCACAAGGGAAAAAAAATAAATAATTAGTTATTCGTATGATTGTACAACAAATGCGTAGATTTCGCTTCTCCATGCGTAGTGCGTAGTAAGCTGGATAAATGCGTAGCTACTACGCTAAATGCGTAGTAGTTGGCAGCCCTGCTTATGGGATACTGTATTTTTTTCAGTTTCTTCTGGCAGGATACGCTTTCGGTTGGTTTTCTCGTTTTGCTGATATTGATTGGGAATCACATCGAATAGATCATAGTACTCCTTAACCCTTAATTTTAATTTTGGAACCTTAAACTTTCTCTTTTTTTTTTTTTTTTTTGAAGTACTTATCTTCCGGCCAAGCGAGTACTTTTTTTTTTCAAAAATACGCCATCCCTTTGTACATATTCAACAATGTTAAATTTAACAAATTACGGGATGACGTATGTGAAAAGTACAAAACAACCCACATGGGTAAACATTCAATTTGGTATATACATCAGAAAAATAATTTTGGTTAATAATAAATTAAAATAAAAATATAAGTAAAATATTTACATAATGGTAATGGGAAAAAAATAAATAAATAATTAAAATAAATGAAAAAAATTTTGAAAGGAATAAATATTAATATATATAAATAACAAAAACTAAATGAAAAAGAAATATATATATATATATATATATATATATCAGTAGCGAGGCCTCAAGTCATCGAACGATTCGCCGATGACCTGAAGGCAAACCTCGTTTTGCACTGGAAGAATTAAAGTTTTTAAAATTTTATTTTCAGATTATTTTTTTAGATCATTTAATATTCCAAATAATTTTATTTTAGTGGTGCCATCTGTTGAGTAAACGATTAGGCGTGACCTTCACTCATCGCTACAGATATCGCATCGGTTTTGTGTGTGCGCGCGCAAGTTTTTTCGCTTATCAGCCATTTCAGCCAATCAGATTCTTTCACAGCTTCCCTTATTTGCAGTAAGACTCATCGGCGATGACCCGCGGAAATTTTGTTTTTACTGGCAACTCTCAGTTTTGGCGGATCGTGGGGGTTGGATGGGGAGGGGTAGAGATTTTTTTCTCCTGTTTCGTTCATTCTTTTTTATTTTTTTTTTTTTTCAATTCGGTGCGTCACATTTTCCAAAAAAAGGGGTTGCGATTAGAAAAATATTGTTATCTTACGATGGCGCCTATATGAGCTCGACGGGTCGAAGACAATATTGTTTGCAACGGTAGTTTTGCATGGGGAAAACACTGTTACCTTTTGTGTTTTGGAACTTCATCGAACTTTCAAAAACGAATATATGTGTGCGTGGTTTTGTTTTTTTACTCTCTTTTTAGTTTCAATAATAAATGTTTTTCATAAAAAGTAGTGCTCGTTGCCGTTCGAGCTTTGCATTTCAGCAAGCTTGAACTTTTCAAATTGAAAAAGAAGCATATGTGAACCAAGATTTTTACAAGGTTAGTTGAATTTTTTAATTACTATTTAGTTTTAAAACTCATAAAAACAACATGAATGATTTTTATCATTTCAAAGTGTACTTCATTTATTGTGTGAGGAGAATTTCCTGCTTTAACGGAAATAAAATTTTCGAAAACTGAAAAATTAAATTTCGGAAACGGCAGCCCAAAATTTTCAGAAATTTCTTATCACAAACACGCCTGAGCGAAACATATGGTCTGGTATATTTCTTTAGGGACCTGAAAGTTAGCGATGACTGACGCTTGAAGTCACGCCTCGCTACTGATATATATATATATATATATATATATATATATATATATATATATATATATATATATATATATATATATATATATATATATATATATATATATATATATATATATATATATATATATAGATAATAAAACATTATACTTAAAGAAAAAAAAATGTAGATAATTTAATAAATAGCAGAAAGAACAAGAAAAAGGTGCAGTTAATAGTATTGACGTTAAGAAAAAAAAAATAAAAATAAACATTATCCGAAAAGAAAATGCTCGTGATCTATTAGAAAAGAAATAAGATCAGTAATTTTCTTTTTTGCTGCAGGTAACGAATAATAGTTTTTTAAGTCTTGAGTCCAATTGCCTGTAGAACGAAGATGGAATGAAGAAGTATGAATACAATGCTGTATGTAATGTTGAGGATTTCCAGGTGCTTTGCATCTGTAGAGATCAGTATTTCTTATGTGGAATCTTTTTAGGTACGAAGGAAATGGACCATGGCCAGTAAAGAAAAATACTTTATGTCTGTCTAAATTCAAAGGAGTAAATTTAACTTTGGAACGGATTTTATAGATTTCTCTTCCTGTAAGTTCTTGATCCCAACGTTCTTGCCAATCAGTCACTAAGTCTTGTAATAATTTATGCTTTGCAAAACTTCTTGGAAATGGTAGAATATTGTTTTGTTGGTACTAATAATCCATTTGCTGTTTGATTTGCTAGAAAATCAGCTCTATTGTTTCCATCAGAGTTTGAATGACCTTTAATCCAAGAAATTTTTATAGAATGGTGATTAATAAGTTGCTGTTGGATTTCAGCTATTAATGAGCTTGTTGGGTTTAGATTACTTATTGATTTGATGACTGATTGGCTATTACTGTACATAATTGATGGTACATTATTATGAGTTACTGCATGATTTATTGCTTCTCTTAAAGCAAACGTTTCAGCTTGAAAAATTGAGTTGGAGACATTTAGAAGATAGATGGTTTCGTTCGTAGGAGTTATGCTATTTAAAACAAAGAAAGCAGCCGCTGTAGCTTGTTTTGTTTTCGAACCATCTGTGAAGTAACGGGATTTAGAAACATTATTGTTTGAATTGTCCAAATTTGATGAGTTTATTTTTAATGAAGAGGCTAAGGAAACACTTGGATGAAATAAAATTGTTTTGACTTTCTTTTCAAACGTAGACGATCGATCGAAGAATTCCAAAATTGGTTACAACGTCCTTGTTAAGTCTAAGTAATGTACTACTATTTTTGCTTCGTAGGAAATTTGAATATCTAAAGGAGGTATACCAGTGATTATTTGTAAAGAACTATTTGCTGTTGTTGCGTAAGCTCCTGTTAAATTTAATAATAAAGGACGTTGCAATTTCAAAAGATTTAAATTTAATCTTGTAGTTGGATTTCTTGCCCAAATCGGAGCTGCATAAGCAATTATTCTGAGAAAAACTGAGTTGTACAAAAGCGTGTTCTGAAACTAATATTGTAACCCCAATATTTTCCTGCTAGGCGTCTTAAATGTTGTAAATAATTGGTTGATTTGACTTTCAAATGCTGTATATGTGGTAAGAATGAAAGGTTTTCATCCAGAATGATTCCAAGATATTTTAAAGTTCTAACTCTTTTAATTTTTTCAGTTCCAAATTTAATATTCTGATTCTTAGTTTTTCTTCTAAAAAGTAATAGACTGGATTTATCAGTTGAAACTTTCAAGTTATAATAATCTGCCCAATTTTTGAACTGTATAAGAGCTGAATTTGCCTCTTCTGCCATGTTATTTATTGTCCCTTTAACTACGCCAATCACAAAGTCATCAGCGAATGAAAACTCCTCTTGGCATTGATGTATGGAGAATATCTTCTGCTATTAATGACCACAAAAACGGGCCGCTGCAAGATCCTTGTGGAACACCTATTAATTGATTATGAGTTACAACTTCATTATTAGAATCCATAACTAATTTTCTGTTTTCAAGCAGACTATGAAGAAAATTCTTTAAAATTGTGGGACAATGTAATTGAGAAATTTTGTTATGAAGTTGAGGATGCGGGCTGCTATCAAAAGCTCTTTGAATGTCCAACGAAATGATTAATTTATGTCCAGTAATATTATAATCAAGGAGATTTTCCCAAATATTTTGCAAAGCATCTTCTGTTGAATATCCTTTTTTGAAACCAAATTGATTTTTAGGAGAAAAATGTTGGTAATGAAATTGAACTCTTTTTACAATTATTTTTTCTAAAAGTTTTCCTAAGGTTGGTAACAGTGTTATAGGTCGATATGAAAAAATATCTTTGATGTCTTTCCCTTTTTTGAGAAATAAAATCAATTTACCTATTTTAAAAACATCTGGAAAATAAGAAAGCTCGAGGCATTTGTTGTAGAAGCAATGGAGTAGTTGTGGAAGTGTTTTAAAGATCAGTTTAACTATTTCGTAATCTATTGAATCAATTTCTGAGGCTTTTTTACAGTTACATGAATTCAAAGTATTTTTAATTTCTTCAACTGAAATTTCTGGTTCAACATTTGAAAAATCGTTAAAAGACGAAGTCGAAGTTGTTGTGAACTGGCTATTAGAAAGTGGATTTCTTTGTGGGATTGGATGAAGTTCATTTAAAATGACACGACTACGACGAAAGTCGGACGGAAATACTGCAACGATAAGTACCGTGTCGCGTCGTCTACAACACTATTTCCACTCAACCGATATCGTTTCTCCGAAACGGTCATTTTCCACCGCATTTCGAAGCACCGGTGTGCTCGCATGTATATTATTATGACTCCTCAATTAAAAAGACTAAGGCCGAATTCAAGTGAAACACTATTGCAATCGCTTCTAGGCGATCGCAAATTGCAATCGCTACTGGAAGTCGAATTATATAAGAATCGCATCTCGTAGCGATTGTAACGCATCCAAATTTGGGAATTCGCGATTGCATTGGTGAGTTGCGATCGTCCGTGTTTTACTTGAATTCCTGCCTACGACTGTTTCGATTTACTTAACCTCCGCAAAAAGAGGAAACAGATTAATAGGAGATATTGGATGCATGATACTCACAAATTTTTTTCATTCCCACCTTGTTTACTAAGAACGAAACGCATACATCAGAATGAAAATCTAAGCTCTTCTGCAGCAATAAAGATCGTCTGAGCAACAGAAGTGAAACAAAGTATTAAGTAAAATGAATAAAATTATTTTATTGCTATACATTCTTTATTTATCGTCTGCAAATTTAAGCTTATATTTTATTAATGCAGCGATGTTAAATTTAAATGCCATTTCTATGTGTTGCTTCTTCGAAAAAAGTAAACAAATGAATGAATGTCGTCCCGATTTTAAAGGCGAGACGGCTGCCATCTGACACGAATGGGACGACAAACGACGGCGTTCGGTCGGAGACACAATCGTCCTGGAATCGGGAGATGGAAAAGCGCATAGCACATTTTAATGCATTTTGCGTGCAATGACGACAATCGTGTACGATTTATCGCTGTCGAGTCGATAAGTGCAAAAGCGCCCTAACATGCTCAGAGATTCGAATATGCATGACGCCCTGAGAAACTACCAAAACCTACACACGCAACCAATGGCAGAGTTTCAAACGGGCTCACCGAGCATTGCTACCTACCTACCCAATAAACAGGGAAGTTTAAACTCAACTTTATCTGCTACAAGATGTAAAATTGAGTCCTTAACCGTCTTACGTCAACCACAAAATACTGTAATACACTCAATTCAATCAACACAAAACCAGAAAATTAACTTTATGAATCAATTTGAGAGTGACCTAAAAAAATCTGGTATGGACCCCACACTACTTCCTTTTACGTGTAAATTTCTTAGTAGTTGCCTTAAGTGTTAAAAAAGTGCTTGGAGTAAGCAAGGTAACAATTCAAATATTTACTCCCCTAATCTACCACGAAACAATGCAAAAAATATTTTACAATGGTTATTTTTCTAAATATTGCTGATTTTAATATCATTTAGTGAATTTTTCGCAAAATATCGCCAATAGCGCCAAGTTGAACCCTAATTCAAAAAATATTTTTTTCGCCAAATTTGTCGCCAACTTGGCGATATGTCGCCAAGTTGGCGTCAAACACTTGGCGACCAAAAGCTTGGCGACATGTCGCCAAGTGGTGGCGCCAATTCATATCACTTGAGTCTGTATTGAAATTAACATTGATTTACCCCAAAAAAGGGGTAAAAGACCCATTTAGGAACATTCGAATGCAATCACAAGGGGAGGTGCACAACTAGACCCCCCTCAGAGCCTACATACCAAGCTAGAAGTTTCTACGGCATATAGTTTTTGAGTTATGCGAGCCACATACGCACATACATCCGCACATACGTACATACAGACGTCACGAGAAAACTCGTCGTAATTTACTCGGGGGTGGTCGAAATTGATTTTTCGGCTGTTTGTATGTTGTTAGGTACATATGCACGTGCTGACAGGTCGAAAAAACTACGCGACATTCACTCAGGGGTGAGCAAAGTCAAAATTTAGACCGAAATTTGAGTGAAATTTTTTTCGTGATCACAATACTTCCTTTACTACGTAAAAGGAAGTAAAAATCAAATTCACAGAATCCGTATTCAAACCAGTGGTTGGAAAAACTACATTTCTTTTGTAGCGAACTACAACTACTTTGTTGTAAATGTAGTTAACTACATCTACAACTACTTTTTCACACCTGCCAACATCTTTACTTGGAAAATCTTACAACTTTCCCGACGAAAATGTGCTAAGACAATGAAAGTCAGACATTAAATAAGTTATCGTACTGTATCACTGTCACTTTCGGTAGTTTTCTTTTATTTTAAATTTGAATCAACATTTTAAATTTTCTTTAGATTTTCAATTAAATAAATTCGTTTCAGTTATGCAATTTTCTGTGAAGTATGTGTTAAATATAAGCATGCTAGTAAGGGGGGGGGGGAGTGAAATAAATAAAGTAAGTAGTCTTCGGTTGATATGTAAAATAACTTTCGATTGCAAGATGTAAAATGATCGAAACCATTTTTCGTTGATCAGTTTTTAAAAATAAATTTATTTATTAATTATAAAAAAACTGCAATAAGTTAATCTAAGATAGCAATATGTCAAAATAACTTGGAACTATCAAAAATATTAAAACACTCACAAGATATTAAAGGATTAAAATGTCAAGAAGCGATTTTACGGGAATCGCGGGTAATATGTAAGCACGTAAAATGGGGAGGAAAAAATTTATAATAAATTATCAAAATAAATAATTAAATGTGATAACCTGAGGTAGTTTATGTTAATGCAACCTAAAATGTTCACAAACATTAAAATATTTGCACGATGCAAATGGATTGTAGTCTCACCAGTTTTCCGCGAAGTACGCGTTCAGTGCTGTTATATGACGCAGTTTAGGCTCTCCCTCGCGTATTCACACATGTAACGATGAATTTTAAAGAAGCCCAGTAGTTGAAATTTATTTATATGAAAAGAAACATTGAAATTGATGAAAAAAAATCTCGTAAAAACGTACGATTTTACACCTTTACCGTACGATCGTACTAAAGAGTGAAAAAACGTACATTGTACGGCCAAAACGTACAAGTTGGCAATTTTGCTTTTTTTTTTTAATGTAGCAACTACAAACTACTTTTGAAGTGCAGTCGCTACTTCGCTACTTTTAAGAAAATAAATAAACAAGAAACTTTTACCGTTAGAGGATGGACCGAAAAAATTCGAAAAGAAGTCAGATTAATAAATACGTTCATTTGAACGTGGAATATTATTAAGAATTGTCTATTCTGTGTCTTTTTTGCACCAATTTGTCCTTTTGTGACATTTTTTATAATTTTTACGAATATTCGCTACAAGAAAAAATTAAAAGTTAAAAGGATGAGAGTTCAACCTAAAATTTTTAATATTTTAAAACATTTATCAAATTAAACGAAGTCTACTGTTGTTTTTGTATCGCGCTTACTCGCTACTCAACTCTTTTTTTAAAAGTAGTGTGCTACACCACTAACTACAATAACAAGTAGCTACTACAGTAGTTTCGCTACTTGTAGCGCTACATCCGACCACTAATTCAAACACATTAACAAAACAAATTTTTTCTTTTTGGTTCATAAGGTATAGTTTGATACGCGTTAGTAGAAAAAAAAAAAGCATCGATCCAGATTTGGCGCAGCCGTCTCCGCGGAACTGACGGAGCTTCAATGTGGTTATTCACGGAGCACTGCCACTGGCGAAGAACTACGCAGATCACATGAAAACTACGTCTGCAGAGAATAAAAGCGATTGCGCATAAAACGCCCACGAGAAACTAGGCGTTATCGACGATCATCCTCAACAACATCGGTAGAGAATTTTAGCGATTTAGATACGATTTTTAAAAATCAATTTATTTTGTTCTTTTCCAATGAATTACGTGTATCAACACGACCAGGGATACAAATCTAATTGACTTCACAAAAAACAAAATAAAATATTATGCTTCGTTAAAAGCAACAGCAATTTTTTTCCCTAGACATTTCACGAATTTAAAAGCTCCCTCCCCCCAACAAATAACAATTATACAAAAGGGCTAATTCAGAAAAATGAGATTTTATCTATTTTTGCGATAAGAAATTAAAACACCGGCAATGCGTTATTGAAAGTTAAACAAGGTACAGCTGTTACAAGGCTACAAAAGAACTTTTATCACTTTAAAAAAGGGAAGCTTTTTTCTGCTTTTTGTTCAAAAACTTCAATTGGGTGCCCCAAACACACACACAGGGCAGCCGTCTCAAATTTTTCCAAGGTGGGGGGAGGGGGTCAAAAAGTATATACTCTACATTAAAAAAAGCGAAGAATGTCAAAAACTACACATACACAGAAATGCAAATACATCAATTTCTCAAAGTCTGCGTTTGCTCGAGAAGATGAAAAAAACCCCAAAGTACACCGCCGTAGGCTGCTTACAAGAGTAGCCATAGGCGGTGAGGTCAAACCAGCAGCGAAGCCGGCTAATCTAGCAGCTTTTTCAGCAAGTATTCTCCAACGCTGAGACACTTTTACAAATTGCAAAAAATATAAACTACAGCACCAAAAAAAAAAAAAAAAAAAACATTCTTATATTTAAAAAGAAAAGCTAAATTATGAGATCCAGTTTGAAGCGACTGCAGCAATCTCCGAAGTAAATAAATTTGCACAAGCACATACTTTTAAAAAAGCAAAGTATACTGCTGATTTGAGAAGTTGACCTCCAACATCGACTTTTTTTTCCCCCAAGTACTAATACAAAAGGATAATTGGCACTGCGTTGAGTAACTTTCATTGTCGTTTGTAAATAACATTCCAGCTGACATCCACAGCAAATAACCCTTTCCTACACTAGGTGGCCAAAAGTATCCGGATACTTTCAAAAATTTACATTTTTAGATATAACTCGAGAAATAAGTGATCAATTGTTCTTTAACTTTAGTCATACAAAATATATTCTTCACCGAACATTTCCAAGTTGAAATTAAATTACCCTTGCATTTGGGGGACGATAAGAAGGGGGGTCGAAAGAAAAACCACTTTTTGACCATAACTCTTTGAAAATAGCTCGGAATAAGCTATGCATTTCAGTAATTAATTAGCATACTATGTATAATTACTATACAAATTCAAATGAACGTACCACTCTTACTTCCGAAGATATGAAACATTTTTTAAAAAACGGCAATTTTATTTGAAGGGTTTTTGCTTATAACACGCAGAGTTTTTGATCAAACCTTATCAAAACTTCAGGAAAGATGACAAAATACAAGAGAAAGAACATACTAAAACGGTTTTTAAAAATATTAAAAATCCGATGAGATATGAACGTTAAAAGGAAATAATTTTTCACGGCGCATGCGCGAAAGACAGAAATTTATAACTACAAAAATATTGTAGCCTGGTGTATACTGCATCTTATAAAAAAAGTTCCAGTTGAATATCGTAAAAATTGAAAAAGATATCAGCGATCTAGTGAGCTGTAATTCATTCATTTACAGACAATTCATAAATGGAGAGGGGTTGTTCACAAATAGTGTGGGGACAATCGAGCATATTTTTCAATGTTAAATTGTATACTGTTTAAAAATTTATATTTGGCATAGAAGTCACATTTCGCCCATTTGGCCAAAAAGACCTTATAAGTAGGTGGCCAAAAGTATCCGGACACCCCCTGAAACGTTACTTTTGAACGATGACGAAATAACCTTTATTTTAAAAATAGCTCTTTGTGGACAGACCCTCACTATGTATGTATTGTCTGCGAAATGAATGAAATACAGCTCACTAGATCGCTGACATCTTTTTCAATTTTCATGATATTCAACTGGAACATTTTTTATAAGATGCAGTATATACCAGGCTACAAGATTTTTGTAGTTATAAATTTCTGTCGTTCGCGCATGCGCCGTGAAATTTTTTTTCCTTTTAACGTTCATATCTCATCGGATTTTTAATATTTTTAAAAACCGTTTTAGTATGTTCTTTCTCTTGTATTTTGTCATCTTTCCTGAAGTTTTGATAAGGTTTGATTAAAAACTCTGTGTGTTATGAGCAAAAACCCTTCAAATAAAATTGCCGTTTTTTAAAAAATGTTTCATATCTTCGGAAGTAAGAGTGGTACGTTCATTTGAATTTGTATAGTAATTATACATAGTATGCTAATTAATTACTGAAATGCATAGCTTATTCCGAGCTATTTTCAAAGAGTTATGGTCAAAAAGCGGTTATTCTTTCGACCCCCCTTCTTATCGTCCCCCAAATGCAAGGGTAATTTAATTTCAACTTGGAAATGTTCGGTGAAACCTATATTTTGTATGGCTAAAGTTAAAGAACAATTGATCACTTATTTATCAAGCTATATGTAAAAAGGGAATTTTTGAAAGTGTCCGGATACTTTTGGCCACCTAGTGTATTACCTGAATTTAAGTCTAAACATGGTCAATGTCGGAGGTCAACTTACCAGAGCAGAACTAGAAACTGAACACGACCCATAATAAGTAAGTTGAAAAAACGCTTCGTGAAAACTCTACACCGAACCCCAACCCCTTTTTAAAAAATTCAATCCATCGACACATCGATAGAAGCTCTAGGAAAAAACAACGTTGTAAAAGATTTTTACAACTGACTGCAGACACGTGTTTCGGGTTTACAGGGAATCCTTTTCAAACACCAAGTGAGCTCATGAACAAAAGCTTTCGTCTCTAGACGGGAATAACTGGGAAGTTGGTATACTTCACACACTCCAGGGCACCCAGTACCTACCACAACTCGTGGTTTAACCGGGATGGGGCCCTGAAGAGCTCTCTGTTCTTTTGATGCAGACCAAAGGCCGAGCAAACCCCTGGTCCAGCACACCCAAAGGTATCTTTTCATTTGGAGGACTTTGTAACCACGACCTTGTTTGACGTCGCCCAACGGTGGATCTTTGATCGACTGGGATCGAACCCGGGACCCTCCGATTACGAGTCCGACGCTTACCGATCGGACTACCACTGCCCGCTGTAGGTATACTGCTTGAAATTCCGCCTTAGCTCTGGCTTATGAGCGGTAACTTACTGCATGACACCAATATTCTGCCTTCAATTTGCGAGTTAAACCGAACCATTGCTGCTGTCTCTCTAAATTTACTTCAGCAACCACTTTCAACTGTATGAACATAACGTCTGCTTTTAGCTCGGTTATTGTCAACTCTAGACTGGTGAGTTTATAATAAGGAAGAAACTTCAGTCCTGGATTGCATAACTGAACTGTCGATGCATGCAAAGTAGTTCTACCTCAGCCCTCGCTCATGGGCGGCAACTTACTGCTTACTTGGGCTTTTCTTTCCCCCTTTTATGAATGAAGTCCATTTGTTGAAAGATATTTTTTAGCCCATGAAAATACACAGAAGCAAAATCAATAACTGATGAAAATAGCGCAATTTTAAGTATTATAAGTAATCATTCACAGCTTTAAATTTTAATTCTTGAAGCGAAAACCAATCCTAGAATAAATAATCAAATACAACAGGTAAACTGAAGCGCATAAAAAACTGAAAAGTAATTGGTACTTTCGACACTGCAAGATATTCTAAGTGGAAAATAAGCACTACCAGACCACAAAATGGCAAATGCCACATACTTACCGCTTCCCGCGCGTGCGCACTCAGAAAAAGCTTTGGCAGAATGTTTCGTCTGGCGTCGCCAGCCTCAACTGATAACCGGGTTACCATAACGATTTTTCCACCAGTTCCACCGCCAAGCTTTCTTTCGCAGCCAATCAATGAATTCGCAGCTTCAGCCGTTGCCAGAAGCGCCCCCGATGGGAGGTCACTGTGACCTCCCAATAATTTCAATGTTCGGCACATTTTCCTGACGATTCGGCAATTTAAAGAAGAAAAATTGCAACATTGAGATTATTTGTTCTTTTTAATTTTTAGAATTGTTTTTTAAAAGATGCCTAATATTTTTTCTCACTAAATGTTGTGCATGCATGACATGTATGCAATGTGCATGCTTGTATTTTATCATTCGGTAAAATTGGAACTTCATCCCGCAAATTGATAACTCCCCCCCCCCCCAAAAAAAAAAAATTTGTTGGGGGCGCCCTTGGCCGTTGCAAGCAAGCAACGTGCGTTTAGTTAGTTTTGTTTGGAATTTTTCTTCAATAAATAGCGTTAACAATACTAATAGCAAACTATCATCTCAAATTTCGGATTTGAGGGGGGGGGACTAATCGAGTATCTTGTTTATGCGAAATCGCAAAACTTGAAATCTCGTTTTACATGAAATACTTGTTTCGTCTAACGAGTTACGGAGTCACCTGCTCAAAAATGGCTATTTTGGCAACAAAAAAGGGGGAGGGGGTGTTTTATTTCACTTTATAAAAAAATCGATGTTTAGGATTCGAAAAATCCTGCTTTTTTGTTTCTGCGATAATATGAAATGACGTTTAGCCATCAAGTACACCGGGAGTGATATATTCAAACCGGAAGTTAACCTCAATGATTCTACAACCCTAAAGACTGAAACAAAAAGAGAAGCTTAAAACAAGGTGAACACCTTTTGTCAAATAATGTATAAGCTACCAAGATAGATACTTTTTACCGCAAAAGTCGAAAGCATTCAGTAATTACCAGAGAGTCCAGCGTCCGTGGTGAACTTAGAAAATTGCCCCCCCCCCCCCCCCCCCCACCTCAATGGTCGCCTTTTCGGTACTGTGATCTTCCAAAACAATTCCTTGTTCAAAAAAATTTGATTATTCGGCAACTTTTTGGGCAATAAATCGCAACTTAAATATTCTTTTTTTCTTCCTTAAAATGTTTTCATGATGCCCAATGTTTCTTCTTATTAGATGTTTCATTTTCCCCTCCAGCTCTTATTCTTACGAGTTGTTTTTTCTTTAATATTTTTCAACAAACATAATGTTTAAAAAATGTTTTTCCTGAACTTCTTTTTTTCGGTCAAAATACCGCCCCCACCACCTTTGCAGTTGTTCCTGTGGCAAGCGCCATTCATGCCTTTGACCGGTCATAAACTCCTGTGTTTCATGCGATACACTGGAGCTTGCATTGTCGAGATGAAGAAAGATTCGCCTCATCTTTCTACTTTTTTCCAGCTTCTGCGATGTCTTCGAGCAGACAAGTGGTCAGGTACCATTCAGAATGGACAGTCCTGTATTCCTATAACGCCACTGTCGCCACGTTACCGGTTTTTGCGAAGAAATAGGCAGCCATTTGCTTCGGTGTGCTTCCTCTACGAATAACATTTGTTGGGTTTATTTATCTTGGAAGACGCACATACGCACAAAATAGTCGATTGCCGTTTTCTTCCCGTTCTAATATGCATATATCCATGATTTGTCACTTGTATAGATGTTATATGTTGCCTAATACTAATGTCCAAAGATGCCCCAATCTTCGGTAGGTGTCACACGAAGATCATGCTTAATCAGTTCACAAGCAATATCGATATTTTCTGGCACAACTACTCTTTTTTTACAACCTTCATAAGTTTGTAATGGAAAAAAAATCGACCAGGATTTAATTGGTTATTCAAGTTTCTTTCATTAATTAATATAAGATGGTGCTGCAACACTTCATAAAGAATTAAGTTCATCAATACACACGTTATAATAATCCATGTCGAAAACAAAGAAAATCAGTCGCACAAAAAATTCTCACGAGACAATTCCATTTCCTTGCCAACAAAGAATTTTTCAACAAACTTTAAAAAACACAAATCTAGCTGAAAGGCAAAACTTTCTATTAATACAGGAATAATGTTTGAAAATGTCAAATTTTCGCTTGCAATCATCAGAGATCACTTAGCAATCTGTAACAATACGTTCTGTTGCCAAGGCTAGAAATATAAATAGCAACCCTCCTAAAACTTATTGTTCAAATAGTATTTTTAAATTATGTTTTTCTTGACTCTTGGGCAAAACTTTAAGGGGGTTAGTACACATCATGACCAACAAACAATATTAAATAAAATTCAAGGGTCCTAAATGAATTCCGAAGGAGATAGGCGTAATCACAGTTTAGGGTTTAAAATTTCATATGATTATAAAAAACGTGAAAATTGATCGATTTTTTTGCTATCTATTTCTTGTATTCTACCTTATTAAATGATTTCAAAAGTTCAGCTCAAAATTTGAAACATTGAAAGTGATTAAGTACCACAAACTGAACTGTGTTCAGAAATTAAAATAGGAAACATGCACGAAGAGCAGGGCCGGATTACTAAATAGCCAATGTAGGCAGTTGCCTACAAGCCCCGGGATTTTAAAAGGGCCCCGAGAAATCCTGAAGATATCCTTTTTAATACGCTTTTGTGGGTTAGTTTGTATGTATGTAACTCTGAATAAAAGATAAAATTCACGTTCTTTACAAATATAAAAGTAATATATTTAATATACTATTATATATGTTTCATAGGAATTCAATTTAAAAAACTTGAATTTTGACATCTCGGATTCAAATTATGTTTCCGCAATGACGAATTGCGACAGGTATGTGTGCGCAGGTTGGTGAAGAAGCGGGACGCAAGACGTTGGCAGACTGCCAATCTGAAAGAAGTACTACACGACGTTTGAACTCCACAAAGAAAACATCTAGCAATTTGTCATTGCTCAAAAAAACTTTGCAGATACTGCTGTTTACTTTTCTCTGCCAGTAATCAGTAGTAACATTCGATTACCGGCACATAAAGTGACAAAACTAAAAACTTTGAAAAACCTACCGACTATTGATTTAGAATCTGAATTTAAAGCTTTTGCCACACAACTGTAATTACAATTTTACCGAATGGTAATTTTGGATTTTCATTTGGCATTTAGAATTTTCATCTTCCCAAAAACTTTAATTTGAAGCACCCCTAACACTAGCTGTACACATAAAATTGATAGAAAAACATTTGATTGAAAAACATTTCTTTGCATTTCGGAACAAAAATCCTTTACCCTGAATCCAGCAGTAACGAAATTTAGTTAAAAACCGGAAATTTTTCCAAGCGCAGTCGTCGTTTTTCAATAAACAAGCAGGTGTGGTAGCCGCTACGGAATCGCGTTCAACTCAAAATGAAGTGCCAATAAGAATTTTCATAGTTTTCGCCTATTCAACTTTTGAATCAAGCAAGGAAATCATCTAGGATTGCAATTTCTTTTCCCACATCAGATGTTCCACATTAAAAGGAATTTCATCTGAAACACCAGTTTTATCGATCGACCAGTTACGCCTTTCGATCATGCAACAATAAAATGAACATCAAACCAGCACTGGGCACTGGCGTAAATAGTTAGAAACCGAAATTTCAGTAGTTTTAAGACCCCACCCCCCAAGATCATACCCAGTTTTGTATTTGATGACAAATAACTCAACACTAGAAAGCCATATAAACTCATAATAAAAAAAAATACTTTGATAAATTATTTTTTATAAGTTGCCACAAATACGAAAATTATTATTTTCTTCACTTTTTAAAATTTATTAATTTCTTATATTTCTAGAATGCGCAGACATCGCCAACAAAACACTTTTAACACTCTAAAAAAATGTATATTATCTTAGCAAACAACGCAACTCGGTAACTAGCCAAACGCTAGTTCCTCCTGCGCCTCACCGCAACGCACACCCCTTCTGCGATGAAAGAACCGTCCCAAGCATACCAACAACAAGAACGCGAGGAATCCATGGTGTACAAAATGGCGTCTTCATCGAGCAAAAACGGAGCTTCCACCGATAATAAGCAAGCGCCATCTTGTGCATACTGAGGAAGAAAGACAACTCCACTTCATCGCAGGGTTACCGTAATACAACTGACACGTCACTTCGGATCAAGATCGGCAAGTAAACTGCGCTTACGACTTCAGTTATCAGCAGCTACGGAGAAAACGGTCTGAAAATGTAAATTAACGATAAATGTTGATCTAAATAATCGACTACTCCGAAAATTCTGCATATTTGTTTTTCAATAGTAACAAAAGAAAGATTTCAAAAATTCATGTTTCAATGTCGACATTTAAAAAAACCCTTTTTTTTTCAGGTCTCCTCCAAAAGTTTCCAGTGAATTAATAATATCGTCCAACGAAAAAAAAAAATTAAAGAGGTAAATGAACAAAAAATGCTTCATTTAAAACTTTTTAAAAAAGTTACTGCATGCGCTAAGGTAACGATAACGTAAGCTACGGTTCATACTTAATGCTAAAAATATTAATGTTTATTTTTAAGCAGAAAAAACACATGAAAGAAGCAACGTAATACCCCAACAAATTTATAACAAATTTCATGGGTACGTGTTTCGGGGTGAGAAGAAACCCCCTTCACCAGTAGTTTATTTCACTGATTACTCATCGGAATTGAAACTAAAAAAATATCCAGGCCCGTCATTTAGGGGGAGCGGGGGGGGGATCAATTGCCCCCCCCCCCCGACTTTGAGAAATCAATGCATTTACATAGAAGTGGGCGTGGTTTCTGTTGTTTTCTGGTGAAATTGTATTGTGTTTTTACCCTTTGCCCCCCCCCCCCCCGGAAAAACTTGAAATAACGTCCCTGAAAATATCCCTTTCTGATACAAAAAGCATATCATTGCATTTTTCCCTTATCGGTAAATTGGATAATTTCTTATGATCTTTTTTACATTATTACTATTCTTACTAATAAATAGTTTAAGATCATTATTTTGATCTCAGTTGCTTATAGTTCATCTAGTTTTCTTGAATGATCGACCTTTGCTTTTTCGAATCAAATTAAAAACAAAAAATCAAAACAATCATATTGAGTAGAAATTGCATATAAAATAAAATCAACTGAAAAGTAAAATCGTTAAAAATTTGCAACAGATGAAATTTTTCAGTCAGTAGTTTTTAAAAAAAGTTTTTATCAACCTCCGTTTTTTATTTGGACTGATCTCCTGATTTCATCTTGCATTTGTTTACATATACCTGTTGCCATTCGTATGGATAAAAATAACTCCGACTAATGCTGATAATCTTACGCTTAACAGTGGAACGATATCAGTTTTTTAATACCTCTTCCTTTTACAGGGGTTTCCAATGCATTTTCCTCCAAGATGTAGGCGATGTTTTGTGACTTTCAAATGATTAGTTTTACACTTAGAAAATTTCCCCATGTCAGATTTTTTTATAATTGAAGGCTGAGTAGTTGTATAACTGCATGAGTGCTAGTTCTAACTCAGAATTCTACGTAGAAATGTCAATGAGAAAATCGGTAGGATTTTAATTATTTTTTTTCTGCTTACAAATATATTTCTGATATCGAAATCGTAAATATGAAAAGACACAAAATATAAAAGGTAATCCTGAATACAGTCACAAATGAATGTGTTATTACGTTATCGTCAACAAAAAACAGTAATGTTACACAATTCAAGGAAAGACTTCTTTTTCTAATTCGTTTTTTCTTTAGTTTCTTTTCCTTTGCCCAATGTTAAAGCAACCCAATCCTTGAGCTACACCTTGCTTTCAGACCACTCAGGGTGTAAAAATCATTAAGACGCCTGATTTTCTTGGATTGGGAGAATTGGGACTCCTAATTTTCTTTTATAAGATAAATACCGTTTAAGAAACGAGAGCTAGTGAATCCAGTTTCATTGAACGAACATCAATCAAAAATGACGAACATTGCATCTAATAAGTAAATAGTTAGTGAAGTAACAACAATTGGAACGTTGGCAAAATGCAGCAATAGTTATGAATTCATGAAAAAAAAAAAACGAAAATTTTAAGGAGAAAATCGGGAGGAAGGGGGCCATTTTTTTTTTAAACCAGACCCCTAATACACCTATTTTTTTATTATATTTATTCTATAGATATTTACATTAACTACCTTTCATAAACAAACAAGCCACATTTCATTTGTTCGAATAGTTTTACGTAGAGTTTTCAGTCAAAAAATATTGTGTACAATTAATTAAATTGTTATGAGTTGTTGTATTGAGTGAGTATGTTGTATTACTGAACTTAACATATTCAGTAATACAACATAAATTAGAGATTTATCTCTAAAAAAATATGTTAAGATGAAGCAAAGGTCTAACAACAGAATTACTGTTTGACCCTCGAAAATATTTGCAAAGTTATGAAAATTGCATTTACTACTGAAAATATTGAAAAGAATTTAACTACATAAAATACACATACAACTCCCAATCAATACAATATGAATCAACACAAAATTTTCATATTTAGGAATACAGAAGTGAAATACTAATTAGAGACGTTATTTACCAGCGTGTTAAAAAAGTTAATAATTGAAACAAATACTATTAAATTCAGCTAGGGGTTGAACATTTCACTTTTTGACACTTGACGTTCTCAAAAGACGCGTTTTGTCAAAGTTTATTAAAAACTTTTGATATTAATGATTTTAAAAAAATAAAAAGAAATTTTATTTGCTTGCCACTTAACAAAATATAGCAAACATCAAAACATGCGAAACATCCGATTCCTATAGACGATGCAAATAAATAAATTTTAAAAATGATGACGTTAAAAGAATGAAAACAGCATTTGAAATAATTTAAGTAAAAGTACTTTAGAATCGTATTTAAAAGCTTCAGGATAAACCTATTTGTATTATCTACGTTCCAGAAGCAAAAATTAAATTAAACTAGTGGCTCAAATTTTAATTTTCTGACGTTTTGATTCTTAAAAAGGACAGAGGTAGAATTGGCTCGAAAACTTTCACTTTATGATTTTTAATAAAAATAAGAAGACATTTCAGTTAGTTGCCTCTAAACACAGAGCAATAAGCAACAAAAATAAGAAAAACTCGATTCCAATATCGGATGGAAACAGATTGCATTTTCCAGAATGAAAGCATCAAAACTATAAAAACGGCAAATAAAAGAGTTTATTAAAGTGAAACAACTCGATGAATATTATTAATAATTGTCGGTGTAATTGCGGAAAATTTGAAGTAAGCAAAGAGATTTCCGGAGGTGGGAAGATTAAAACATAACGAAAAATTCGGGAACGCAATCACCCATGAAAATGGTTAGCAATGTTATTCAGATTTTCCTTTTTATTTCATGAGTAATAAAATATCATCAACACATTTCATCATAAATAGGAGCGATAACTTACTGCTTAAAATGTTTTCCTTTTTGTTGGCGATTCCATTGGTTAAAATAGGGGTGAGGAAACACGCTTTATGTCCAGATAACAATTACAGTAAACTCCGGATTATCCACGAAATACGGTGGCAGGGCAACGATCTATAAGGGAAGCAAATACACTCACAGCTCGATCATAGCACCCTGAGACTGCAGTTTCGTCCTAATTCTGGACTCCAGGAACGGGAGGGACGTCAGGAATAACCAATGATCGAGCTGGAGATGCTATGCTCAAGCTGTGAGTGTATTTGCTTCAGTTCTGCTTTAGCCCTGGCTTAAGGGCGGTAACTCATTGCATATCTATAAGGGAGTTTCGCGAATAATCTGAAAAATAGGTAAAAAAAACCATACCAGTGTACGCGCAAGCTAAAAAAAATCAACAACTCTCGCGTATCTAAAAAGGATAACACAGTGTATGCAACTCGAACAATGGATCGCTCATTGTTGCAAACGGATAACATACACACACTAGCAAAAACAGAAATAGCTGAGTAACACCGAAAACGGGAGGGGAATTTTTCGAACAAAACTGGTCTGAGCACTTGTTTCGAACGTTTGTAGTGTAGAATTAAAAATCAGTAAGTTCTCTTAATCTAAAGCAGTAAGACGTGCAGATCTAAAAATCAGGTTTTAACTAGCAGTGCAAATCTATAAATCAGTTAGTCTTTGTATTGCATATCTAAATCAATTCGTGGTGTGTTTTTCTCTAAAAAACCAGGTTGCAACCAGTCTGGTTTTGGTGACCTTGGAGGGTTTAATATCATTTGAAAGGCGGGAGAAAAAGCAGTATGGAAGACTAAAAAAGTTTTTTTCATTTGCAAAGAAAATTGGATACATTGATCTGCATTGAATTAGTCATCGTCTTTTTTTTTTTTTAAGTGAGAAAGACCGTGGATAATCCTCACGGCCGATGACACCCGAGGGAAATCAAGAGTTTGCTGTTCTTTCAGACGTACCGACATGAGATTTTTCCCGCTTCCAACCACAACAAATCAGCTCGTCCAAGGTCAAGCACCTTTTCATCCGAGCAGCAAGCACTAAAGCACAATTATTTTCTACTCATCCTTCCTCCAGCGCAATCACAGCCTTTCAACTGCAGAGGGATACCAATAAAGAATTCCCTTTCACACAACACATCCGAATGAATTCACCTATACCCTTTCCCTCGAAGCTAAGAGAATGGAAAAAAGGAATGAAATAATAATCGAAAATGCTGATAAAAGGCGCGTATCTTAAATAAAATTGATTTTCCCTATTGACGGAATTTAAGTCAAGACATCCACTTCTAACTTGAAAATGCAACTGAAAATTGTTTTGTTTTACACAATTAACTTCGCAAGTACGTAGAAAAACATACGCGGCTAAAACCATTTCAAAACAAAAAAGTTTATTTGTATAAACATTGATTAACACAGGCTTTAAATATTATACGAAAAACACAAACTACATAGTCGACTCCCGAAAATCTGAACACCTAAGTTCCGCCATCTTTTAAATCCGAGTTTTGTACACGTTAGCTAACAAGGAAATCCTCCACTAACCAGTATAAGTGAATGCGAGTAGTGAGAGATGATAAAAACCAGAGGATGATCTGAATCGGGAAAGGGCAAAATGGTACTTATTAGATGATGAAATTATCCCACATACACAAGTAAGATAAACTTAGGAATGTTTGTCAAATGGAATTTTTACGAAAAAAAATAGCATTCTAAATAACTTATGAAAAATGAGGTGATGAAGAAGGAAAATTTTCAACTTTCGTTAGAGTTAAAAACTGATTTACGGCCCTGAAAATTAATAGTATTTAGTGTTCTGATGAATGAAGAATTGCTAACTATTCACACGTATTGCAGAAGGTAAAAAAAAAGTAAAATAAAAAGATCAAAGAAAGCAGTGGCGTAATCTAGGGGGGGCATAGGGGGGCAAGTGCCCCCCTACTTTTTTTGGTCCAGGGGCAGAGTTATTATTTTGCCCCCCTAGTTTTTATGTGAAAAATTTTTTTTCAATTGTTTGTCAAATGATGCATACCTTATTTTCAAACGAGAAAAAAATGTAATTTAATAAATGTAACCACTGTAGGAAAAAACGGGACACAGAGACAGTCTCGGTACAAGGAAGCAACCTCTCTTCCTGATAGCGAGGCCCCACCCCCTTTTCCACGGAAACTGCTTAAGCAATAAATATGGTCTGATTTTATCCATAAGACCTCCCTAGACACACGTGGTCAAACAAGCGGCTCTGAAAGGACAAAATCTATTTAATTTACGTTGCTTAAGGTATCTTTGAAAAAAGCAATTTGAACGAAAAAAGATGATAAAATTGCATAATAAAACAATACTTGTAGCTGATACTTGAAAGTTGTTTGGCAAATTTAATTGATGTTTCTCTTTTTCAATTTCTTTTTATTATTTTTTAAAGAAATATTTACATGACATTTTTTTAAATAAATGTTACAGTACAGTCCCCCCTCCCCCCTCGACTCTGTTTCAGATTAGCCCTCTCTCTGTTTTTACTTCCTTTTTTTTTTTTTTAAATTGCAACACTGACAATCCGCTGTAGTTATTTAGACGTAGCCGAAGCCCGGAACACAGCTCTGATTCCATTGATTCTACAGTTTAAGCTGACCTACGGTGGGCATGATTCCCTTGAGAGCCGGCTCCCAAGTTAACGCTCAAGGTGGTCTTTCAGCTTTGACGGTGCCTTGGATCCTTGATGGTTTCGTGGAAGTCAGTCCCTTTAAAGTTGTGAGAAGGACTTGAAGCTTATCTTGGTATAAAGTTAAGACAGTGTTCTTTAACATCTGTCATTATTTATGGAAGCTATTGGCTATTATTAGTTTCTTCCACTATTATATGGATCAGACCACCATGGAAGGCGTATGGGAATATCTAACTCATTCCCACGATTTTTTCATTCAAGTTATGAATAACTGGACTAATCCCTCTGTAGGTTTTCTTTAAGCTGTACTCTAGGGTGGTTCACAAACCTATGGTAAAAAAAAAAATTGTCCTAGAGGTCACGGCGGTGGCTCATTTTTTTTACCTTTATCCACCCTAATTTTGTGCCAAATTTTCAACCTCCTACTTAAATAAAAAGACGGTGCTCAAAGCTCAAATAGTTCTCCAGTTTTTGTCAATTTCAAGGGTTTTTCGGTTGAGCGGCAAAAAAAAAAAAAAATTCCGGGTGTTTTGCTATCATTCCTGCTGATTCTTATGTTCAATGATCCCCTGAATCCTAATATGGCCACTCTTTTCCCCCATTGCCTCCAACTTTTCGAAAATAGCGCCCCATTCTCCTCCTATTTTCACCAGATTTCGACAATTTCATAAATATATTTTGGAGGGAAGGAAGCATTATATTTTATATTAACATTCTTCTATAGGGCTAGAGAGGTGAAAAGTCCAAAATAATAAACACTTTTTACAAGTTAGGAGACTCATGAGGATATTTTCCCCTCCCCTCCGTAAAATATTTAACATATCATCAACAACTCATTTTTTCCAGCTTCAAATTTGTACACTTATTTTTTTGGTGCAACATAATTCTTGAATTATTTGAACATTTTCCTCAGCAATGTTATTCACCATTATTTATTTATTTTAATTTTTTTCTTTTAATTCTGTGATTGATATTATATTTGCATTCCTTGGGGCGTAGGATAAAGAATGTTAGAAAATAATCCCTAATATTCATGTTTGAAAAAAATCCAATTGTTCTGTACTATACTTGTTATATTTCACATCTTTATTCTTGTAATAACTTGCTTTTCTTTCAACTAGAATTTGACACGAAAAACTAAGTCAAACTAATTAATTCACCAGAAAGGTGTCACAAGTACTCTAAAACCCATTCCCTGCTAGTGTTGCGTTTTCGCAACATTAATTTAATATTTTTTAATTATAAAATTTGTCAAATCCGTGAAAACAAATAAACAATATTATGTTCTAAAGCTTAAAATTTCATGATACATTTTTTTCATTAATATATTTTCTTTTTTTCCTACTAAAATCCATAGACAAACAGAATGCATTTTTAATAGCTAAAATTTATTAACTTTTGCTAATTCTTTTAATTCTGTGATTGATATTATATTTGCATTCGTTGGGGCGTAGGACGAAGAATGTTAGAAAATAATCCATAATATTCATGTTTGAAAAAAATCCTATTGTTCTATACTACTTATTATATTTCACATCTTTATTCTTGTAATAACTTGCTTTTCTTTCAACTAGAATTTGACACGAAAAACTAAGTCAAACTAATTAATTCACCAGGAAGGTGTCACAAGTACTTTAATAAAACTGTCCTACTTGTTATTTCAATTTCCAGGTCGTTCATATCTTATAAGGTTTTTCCGCCAAGTTCAGATATTCCCAGAAGTTTTAATACCAAATAAAGCATCTATTAATGTTCAATCTATTTGTTTTACTGTACAAAAAGGCGCTTAAACTGTAGAAAGTGTTGTACCTAGGTTTTTTCTCTCATGATTAAATGAAAAATCTCTTTCTTTTATAAGAACATAAATATTTTGCGGCATATAAGAGACTGGATTTTCTCAGATAAGCTCCCTAATTTACTAATAATAACTAATTATCTCTTTATAATCATCAAGAGTGATCATAGATTTATAAAAAGCTTACAGTTGAAGTTTCAAACTTGTTAAAGTATTTTTTAAGTTTGATGTGCAACATTCTTTTTATTTATTTATTTTTGTTTGTTTAATTCCATTTTTTCGCTTTAAAGTTATTAAAAAGAATAGAACTTGTGAGGAATATGATGGCCAAAGTAAGCATGAAGTAAATATCTTTGCCTAAATTTCAGATTAGTTCTATGCCAGACCAACTACAATAGTTTATTTTGTGCAATTAGTTTTTATAATTTAATTCATTCTTCTTGTGATACTGTTAGCCCTATTAGTTTAAAACTTTAAATCTTGCAATTTTTTTCTCTGCATTCCACTACTTTAAAAACATAAAAAACATTTTACACAGCTCTTCCATAACTCTATTTTGGCAAGCGTAAGTTTTGAAAATCATAGCACAACATGTAGACTAGTAGTACTGCAATCTACATTGTATGCTGCGATCTACTAAATAATCGGTTGTATCAAAGGTGTTGCTATATAGATTCAAACGATTAAGAAACTTTTCAATTGTTTGAACTAATATTTATGCGTTGGAAAATGAAAAAAAAGTCTCTTCCAAGAAAATGGTCTCTTTGGTCTGAAAAACTTGGAAATTGTGAAAAATTACGAAAAAGCGTAAAAATGAAGGGTGTTTGAGCACCATCTTCCATTAAGAGCAGGGAGCTGAAATTTTAGGGGAGTGATCTCATACGTAAATGTAAAAATAGTAGGGTGCGCCTTGGTCCGTAGCAAAAAAAAAAATTTTTTTTTGAATCACCCTAATCTACTCTTAGTAACAGAGAGTAAGATGTTACTTCGTCTCTGTTGCCTTGTTCTGTTTTTAAAACATTTAACATATACATTTCGTAAAAAGTGTTTCGATTTTTTGATTTTATTATTATCATCATCATCATTATTATTATTACTATTTGTTTGTTTATTTATTTTTATTATGATTATTATTATTATTATTTTTTTTTTTTTTTTGAAAAGCACATTTTGCATTATTTTAATTGAAAAAAAAAACCTTACAAAAAGTTTGCCCCCCCACTTTTCGAGGCCAAATTACGCCTATGAAAGAAAGCAACGTTCTAAAAATGTAAAAATTTGCCCAACACGTTTTGAAAAGTACTCCACATTCATTCCAAAAAAAAAAATGGGAATCAAGACTAAAGTATTAATTAAAGAACATAATGAATTTCGGGGAAAAAAAACTTACTCATCTAATTATGTTGAACCTAACAAATCAACAATTATTCATGCCTTTTACAATATGGCGGTTTCGTGAGCGAACTATTCCTTATCGCCGAATTACGTTCACAATCAAAACATAGAAAAGTACAAAGTGCGCCAAAATTGGCGAGAATTTTAAGGATCCTTAACTCAATCAACTGAAATGCTATGCTCATCACATAAATTTGATTCATATCCAAACAAGACATTGCTTTCAAAAAAAAATATGAAATAACATTTAAAACTTGTCGTAATAGTTTTAATTTCACTGAATGTCGTCAGTTGAAAACTCATCTGTTTCAAAAATAAACGAATTACATTGATCGACTGAAAATTATCAATTTCAAAAATAAACATAGCATAACTTTTTCGAATTTAAAACGAATCAAATAACGATAAAGCTTGACCACGAAGAGATGGTGCATGACCTTGAGATGGAAACTGTCCCTTCACTTTACAATAGGTAGAATCAGCAAGGAAATCAGTTCATACTTGCCTCACTGAAAAAATTTTACTGCCTGCATAATCTCTCTGAAGCTATCTGTTATAAAATAAAGAGGCCCATTTCCGCATCAAAGTCATCCGCCATCTCTCTGTGGGTAAGCTTCACAAAATCAAAAAGTAGTGTTCACCAAAATAACTGACAAAATAAAAACTATTGATGTAAACTAAATTACTAGTGAGTAAAAAAAAAAGAGCAAAAAAAAAAATGAATGAAAAATGCTGCACAACGATTTAAATTGCGCAAGATTTTATTCAAAATAAATTTCCAATAGAGAACTATCCAAAAAGCGAAAAAAAGCCATTGTGGTAACCCTGATTCTCATCGACAAATTTGAAATCGACTGCAGCGCCAGCTAGTGGCAAAAGGAAAATTAGCCATTTTTATGCTAATAGAAATTGTGAACAACTTCGACAAAAATTCCAATTCGCAAATATAATCCAAAAGTTACTTACCAAGAATGAAAAATTTTGACAATTTGAATAAGAAAAAAAAAAGTTAAAACACACTATAACATTCCGAGAAAGCGACACCGAACGCACGCCGCTCACGGAAAGCAGTGAAACAGTTCAGCCAGCAAGTTCGACAGATCACGTGGTCTCTTGTACCTCTACATTGAACAGCGAAGAACGACTGCGCGTGCGCTAATCCAGTGCGACCGAGGAAGTGGTGAAAGCAAACAACACATCGACCAAGCCTCAGCATTACAGCGCTACCTCTTTCAGAGATATAGCAGACACTGCCACCCGTTCGGTTTTTTATATTCTATCGACAAAAAGTTTGATCGATTTTTTGAAAATTGGAGAACTTATTTTATACTTCTCTCAGAAAGTTACAGAATTTATTTAATAATAAACACACAAAATCTGTAAAAAATAACAAATACATAATTATACAATATAAATTACCCATATACTTTTATATTATTCGATTAAAACAAAGGGTTTTCAGAAATAAACATAACGTGGCAAAGGAAACTTCCTTGCTTACAAGGCTTACGAAAAATAGGAAACCTGAATATTTTATTTACACAACAGAAACATGGAAAAAGTACTTTCTTCCTTCTACATCTCATCAAAAAAAGCAACCGTCAAAACAGCTAAATTTCGATGCACTGAATAAGGGGCTTCATGAGGCTTCGAAACTGCTGTCTCTTTTTTTTTTTTTTTAACTCTCAGGTGAGTAACACGTCTTTTTCATCAGCGATGTACAAAAACAGGGCCGATTTATTTTGAAATTAGAATTTCTAAATTATAAGCGTAACTAAACGACTATTCATTGCTTCTCAAAATAAATCCTTCCAAAATGTTTTCAACATAACCAATACTCTGTAGCCTTCGATTCTGTTTTAATGTTTTCAATAATAAACCAGACAGTTGCGGTGTACATATAAAATAACAAAACGGTCCGAACAGAACTATGTAATAAACAAAATCCATTATCGAATTTGCAATTATTCGTTTATTTTTTGTAAACTCGTCTCGTCCTCATTTGTAAAAGTAAAAATTTCAAGTCATTTGTTAATTTTTTCGTTAATGAAAGATTAATAAATAACAAAAAAAGAAGAAAACTTATAATAGAATGCCATCGTAGCAATCTCGTCATGACTAGACAGCGGAACGACCTTTGGAAGAACATGTGTTTATTTTTAAACTATCACAAGGCTTTATTTAATTCCGGAAAATAATTCGGAGTTGGAAGCACAAAACAGTACGCGTACGTCGCCAATTGAAAATGATTCCAAATTTTATATAGTTCATACACAAACATTTTCAGTTTTTCTTCAAAATTTCTTTTTCAATCTTCCATCAACAGAAAAAGAAATGATTGCTTCACTATTGGCGAATATGACGTCATATCACAAAACTACGCATAATAATGCATGTTATTGTAGTAACCAATCTGCTTGTCTTATTTTTTGCTTTCTGAAAAGAAACGATTTTAAGTGGAGGAATTCACGATTAAAGCAACCAGTCATTTAGGGGGTCGAGTGGGGGCAATTGCATCCACCCTGTGATCTTGAGAAAATTGATGCATTTCTATAAAGAGGGCGTGGTTTTGCTTGTTTGCTGCCACGTCATTGAGAATGCACCCTTTGACTCCTCCCCCCCCCCCGGATTTTTTTTTTAAATAACGGGCCTCGAGTGTAAGATTGAGTTAGAGTTTTTCAGGAAATCATGCTGCGATAACAGACATTAAAATTTCAGGAAAATATAAATGCAAGTCTTCTATCTAAAAAAAAACTACCTCTCTTCAGTTATATGTATGCGTAAACAATCTAAAATTAGCCTGAATTCTTCAAATGCATAAAAAACATAGAAAATAAGCGAGTAAGTCGAGGTCGTTGTTTGGAGTTTGTATTTGGGTCATTCCAGGGAAAATGGTACAAATCATGTCTGAAACTCTTTACTTAAGATTATCAATTTAAATAATTTCCACCAACTAATCATGTTTTTTTTGAGTTTTCATTTATTTGTGAATAATAAAGTGTAGATAACTAGTACATGACTCATTTATGAAAGAATTTTAAATATTTTGATCCCTTTGTGTAACAGAGTGGACAAATAAGCCTTTAAAAATATCTTTATAATCACAAAGAAAAGTTAGAATCACAGAACAAGCATAAAGTGGAATAAACAGCCTAAAACTGTAAGTCTGTCTGCAATTTCAAGAAAAAATCTATTTTTTTCATCATAAAATCGACTGTAACAGAGTGGACATCCAACAGTTCAAATTAACTACCATAAGAAAAGAATGAGGCTCACCCTGGTTGTTGACTACATAATTCAATGTAGCAAGCTAATCACGGCAGTTATACTACCTATATTTTTAAAAAATATATCAGATTGAATGCAATTGTTTATTTTATTTCCAAAAGGCTTGTAACAGAGTGGACAATTCGAAACATAGAAAATCTAGGGACATGGATAAATAATAGTGTTTTTGGGGGAAATTTTTTTTCATTTGCGTAATAATCTGCAGAAATGGTGTCAGAAGCATCTTTTGTGCAGTGCAGTGTCATTTATTTTGTTGTTACATTTCAGTTTAATTTTAAATCACATTTAAAATTCTAGCAATTTGAAGCTGGGACACGTCACTTACTCCTTCTGACAAAGATAATTTTTATGTGTCCTTTCTAAATGGATTATACCGAATCAATTGATACTTGATGGCACAAAATTAAATGGAGAACCAATAAAAAATACACTTAATGGGTGGTAGTTAGTAAAATTGATTTTAAAAAATTCTAAAGTCTCGGACATGATTTGTACCATTTTCGTTGGAATGACCCATTTAAAGAGACTAACTTTTGTGTTAGCGTCATAGTTATAAATCGACTCTGGTTTGAGCTCCTCCATCCGAAAAAAATTTAAAGTTTCTGGAACTGTTGAGGAAAGGAAGGGGAATAATTAAAAATTAAAAAAAAAAAAAAACATCAACGGAAACCAACACGTCAAATAAACGAATCCAACGAAAAACAAAACAAAGCTAAATCTCCCTCACATTCATTTGTCACCATCACCCTTATTTTAATAAAATCATTAGAGACCTGAGGCATGCGCAATTTTTAGGGAGGTCGCCGAATAAAATGTCAAACACAGTATGTTTAGAGAAAAAAACAAATTAAAGACTTCAAAAAAGCTGACAGAATTCCAGTCTAATATACGATTCCTCCAGAACAAAGCACGAAGCCAAATAAGTTTATGGGCATTTCTTTGTGAACTCGTAATTGGCTGTCCGGACCGAGTATTTTAAAAATTGTACTGTGTAATAAAGTAATTTTATCTCAAAATTCAAAAATAGCATAAAAACTTTGCAGCCCAATTGTATTTGGTGCGATAGCCAATTTAATTTCTTTTTCTAGAAATTATCCAAGTCCTAAAAACACAGTCCCTGGCAGTCCTAATCTTGTAGTCTAACACTTAAAAGTAGTATTTCAAAAAAACTATTAACACTACATAAATTTAGCAATTAATATCTAAAAATAAAATAATGCAACGATTTTTTGTGAAATAAAGTCTAGTTACGTATAATTTAACGTTGTCATAATTTTTTCAAACAGTCCCCTGCCCGAATCACGAGTTTATAGAGAATCGCCCTGATATTTTTTTGTTTTTCATAACAAATACTCTATCAAATTTTGGTCATTTTGTTACTCATGTTTATGCACATCCTAAAGAATGTAACATCTTCGGAAGATAATCTACTTATATTAAAAACTGAGTATCTTTCTAACTATCTTTCTAACTATCTTTCTTTCTAACTATCTTTCTTTCTAACTATCTTTCTATGTCACGCTTCTTTCTCCTGAACGCCAATGAACTGAAAGTCGAACCAGGTACCGATAGATAGGTAATTTTTCAAGCTTCATTAGTTTCAATCTATATAATTATACGATTTTAATTAGCGAAGATATCAATTAATAAGTAGTCAAGTTTAAAGCGATTAAGCCTAATAAATGATTAAATATGAAATCCATTCTTGCATTGCAAAACGTGGTTGCCATGCCATGAAACAATAATAAAAATGAAAATGAGAATTTTGAATGAAGGCTTAACTAAATCAAACACGAAACTCATAAGCGGGCGACTTACATAGTATTTTTATCGCTAGCTACTTGTAATATTTTGAAACATTCATTTGTTGAAGAGCCATCTACTTATATTAAAAACTGAGTATCAATGTCTGCTTTTTCTCCTTTGAGCGAGCTGAACCAAGGGCGGATCCAGCTTCTGGTTAAGGAGGGGGTCATTTTCGGAAAGGGGGGGTCAAAGTGCAATTTTTGTGCAAAAATGGGGTGGTTTGGCAGTTTTTTCGTAAAATAAGTCCCAAAAATGCAATTTTTTGCTATATTTGGTCTGTTAAGGGGGGGGGGGTCATGATCCCCATGACCCCACTCTGGATCCGCGCCTGAGCTGAACTTACTGAAACTTTCCTCACCATCTTGAAGGCGCGAAGCATCTCAATAATTCGAATGATTTTTTTTATACAGGAAAAAAGTAAAGGCGTGAAGCGCCTGTTAGCGAGCCGCCTTGGCGGGGAGTAGTTTCTTGACATTTTCCTCACTACTTTCAGGGCACGAAGTGCCCGTGTAACGCCGGGCCACGTTCGTGGTACGTCTTGAAATCGAATGAACATTAAATTATATCAAATAAAACTTCAGAATGAGGTAAAAGTTAGAGAGGGGGGACGTTATGCATCAACATGCCGCAGGAAGCTAATCTAGCTGCCCTGGCAGCTAGTATTAATAGAAACTTTGTTTATTTATTCGTTATCACAAGTGATACCACCAGTACAACGATCAACGATATTAATATTATTGTTCATAATTTATTCCTTTTCTAAACATTTTACTGCCTAAAAAGAAATTAAAATGCAAAAAATTTTTGGGCCACTTCGTACCCAGTTAAGCACAATTATTATCAGGAATTTATAACATTAAAAATTAGTTTTTAATACACGACATTAAAAAGTAAAAACATCTTCTTGGTTTGTGCAACTATCTAGCAAAATCAAAGATAATTTGAAAAATTCTACTTCGTTTTTCAACTTTTTTTTGCTTGGGATAGCGGGGGTTCGGAATTGAAAAAAAAAGGGGGAATTATTTCATTTATTTATTTGGTGTGGGTGGGGACGGCGAACACTTTAGCGCCATTTTTTAAAATTCTGGCTCTTTTCTCAGATTTCAATCATCAGTTTACAATTTTTCAGGTTTTCTTTTTACTACTTCGTTTACTGTACCTACTTATTGCCATGTGATTTTTTTTTTTTTTTTTCATCCTTAAAGGGAATTGAAATTTTTTCTTCAAAGCATTTAGCAATGGTCTCTAAAATGCATCTCAAAATTGATTGATGTTGTGCATACTTAAAATTTAAATTTGAAACTTTTATGACTAAATTTCAAAATTCACCCAATAAGGTACTTCAAGTACTTTCTTGAATTTTCAAACATATAGCATACTTAAGAATTGAATCTTTGGGATTGAAAAGTAAAAGAATAGAAAAACAAAGTAAAAAGGTACACATTTTCGAGGAAAATTGCCAACACGTGAGTTTTCCTGCAAAATGGGTAACTTTTAAGTTGTTTTATTTTCTTTTACTATGTAGTATACTTCAAAACTATTATTAGGTATTTTTACTTTCACCTGCCAAAAGTTCTTGATTATGACCATCATTTATATTCAAGCTCATTTTATGCATAGGCATGACGTCTCAAGGCCGCCGAGAGCCAAGGCGGGCCCTTGGTCAGTTTGCTCACCAGTCTCCCCTCCCCCATCAATTTATAAAACTTTTACTATTAGGTTAGTAGCTAGGACACTGAACGTTTCAGTCACACTTAACGAATACTAATCGACCCGCAACTCCACTGCATTCTAAGGACAGATCAAAACAAATTAATTAAATAAATTTTGACTGATATTTAAACTAACTATATTTGCATGTAGTGATTTCTGGTTAAGTAGACTAGAGCTCTTAATTACTTAAGATTGATTTATGTTTTCTACTGCTTGAAATGGTAGGAGATGGAGGAGTTAATTACTGTTTAATTAACGAATAAATCGATACGACTAATTCTGAAGCTAATTGTGATTTTTGAAAAATAATTGGTAATTTTTACTTTGATGAAAGCGCTGCAAATTTTGCATGCTATTATAATGTACGATCATGTTGATAAAAATGAATGTCGGATAGAAGGTTCGAAACCAAAAAGTCTACAGACTGAAGATCCACGTTCAAAAGGTCCGATGAACAGATCCCAGTTCAAAAGATCGGACGGGCAGATCGAAACTTCAAAAGGTCCGACAGATAGAAGATCGCCGTTTAAACGGTCCGACGGACAAAAGATCCACGTCCTAAGGTCCGACGAACAGAAGATCCAGGTTCAAAAATGACAGACAGATCCAGGTTCAAAAGGTCAGACGGATCGACCCAAGTTCAAAAGGTCCAACGGACAGACCCAAGTTCATAAGGTCCGACGGACAAAAGATCTACGTCCAAAAGGTCCGACGGACAAAATATTCAAAAAATACAACACACCCCATAACCTTACAAGAAAATAAAACAACATAAAAGGCACAAATGAGTAGGAAAACTGCAAACACGTGTTTCGGCGTAACAACGAAAGCCATTTTCAATACAAAATTTTCATCCACAAACCCAAAATTTTGCATTGAAAATTTTGTTCCTTGCAACACCGAAACACGTGTTTGCGTTTTCCTGTTCATTTGTGCTCCTAGGTTGTTTAAGAAGCTTTCATTTTTTCTTACGAAGTTTATTATTTATTTCTCACCATAATCTTATTAGCACCTAAATAAACAAAGAGTTTGTTACCTTTTCGTTGCCAAATATGTTTTCAAATTTGCTCCTCTATTTTTCTTTCTTCTTGCATATAACTTTAACCGGCCGGATCCAGATGTGCGGTGCCGACTACTGATAAATTTATTAACCATTGTTTGAACAAAATGTGAGTTCAACAATTACTTTGTTTTTTATTTTGCTATACAGTACTCAGGTTCAAACTTCCTAAGTCCTCCTTTATCGTTCTGACCGCACACACATGTTGTAATGCTTCCTATACTGTATTGAACTCACATGATGACGTCACATGACGTCTTGCCTAACTAACAAACTGGTTCTCGTTGCCGAGGGGAGCGGGTTGAACAAAAAGCCACTAACTAGGGCTCTAGGGGGAGGGAGAGACCAAAGAGACTCTCGTTCTGAACCCTAGGCAGAGGAGATACCTTTTGCCCGATGACATCAGTGGGGGGGGGGGGGAGGAAAATTAGGCCTCGCGATAAGCAATCACGATTGCTTATTACCCTCACTTGAAAGAATTTCATGTTCTTTTGATTTTTTGGATTACAATGACGAAGATAATAACTCTAATAGCATTAAGAGCAAGAATCTGAGAAACTGTCACGCCTAGCATTATGAGGTGATTCATGACCTCTCAGATTTTTTCCAAAAAATTACCAAATGTTTATTATCTTATGGAAAGACCAAATCCAGAATGTTTTGTTCTAAAGTTGAGTTGCTTAGTTTTTATGGATCCCTAAAGGTGATGGCGCGGCATCAAAAATTAAGTGGATTTTCAAGACATGGAAGCTGCTATGAGCCAAAACTCTTACCAGGAACTGTTGAACTCCAATTTTCTTTTTGTACATGGAATGCAGAAGGTTCAAACTTTACAAAATGATTGTTAAATTTGAGGTAAGTTGTTGCCGTAAGGTCAGTGAAGGCCCTCAAAACAAGGCATTTTTGACCGTTTTTAGCGTTTTTGAGGTCCAAACACAGCTTGTACATTTCAGTTGCCACAGCAAAAGTAGTGTCGTTTGAAAGACCAGTGTAAGCACTTTAAAATAATGTATAAACGACCGAGGAAAGTTCAACGTGCTTTTAGTTGCGTAAGGCCGAAATATGAAAAATGTCATATTTTACCGATATTCAAACGGTCATAACTTCCTCTGCCAACAACATATTGAAATATTTTGTTTGCCAATGTCATACTCTATTAGGCGAAATGCTTCAAATTTTTTTGCAAAAAATGCACAGGAAAAAATACATTTTTTGTAAAAAAAATTTTAACATTTCGCCTCAAAGAACTCAACTGTTCTGTTAAGACAAAGAATAGAGTATGACATTGGCAAAAAAAAAATTTCAATATGTTGTTGGCAGAGGAAGTTATGACCGTTTGAATATCGGTAAAATATGACATTTTTCATATTTCGGCCTTACGCAACTAAAAGCACGTTGAACTTTCCTCGGTTATTTATACATTATTTTAAAGTACTTACACTGGTCTTTCAAACGACACTACTTTTGACGTGGCAACTGAAATGTACAAGCTTTTTTTTGGACCTCAAAAATGCTAAAAAACGTCAAAAATGCCTTGTTTTGCGGGCCTTCACTGACCTTAAGGCAACAACTAACCACAAATTTAACATTCATTTTGTAAAGTTTGTACCTTCTATATTCCATATACAAAAAGAAAATTGGAGTGAAACAGTTCCTGCTAAGAGCAGTAGCGTACATAGACTAAGGTGCGCCCCCCCCAGCAAGATTTGTAAGTGCGCCCCCCACCCCCTATTAAAATGTAAAAAATATTTTCCCCGTGTAACCTTTAGTGCTATTTTTCTGGATCGGGCGCCCTTAAACCTCTTGCGCCCCCCCCCGCGCCGCGGGGGTTGCGGGGGCGCTATGTACGCCACTGGCTAAGAGTTTTGGCTCACAGCAACTTCCATGTCTTGAAAATCCGCTTAATTTTTGATGCCGCAGCTTCACCTTTAGGGATCCATAAAAAATAAAAAACTCAACTTTAGAACAAAACATTCTGGATTTGGTCTTTCCATAAAATAATAAACATTTGGTAATTTTTTGGAAAAAATCTGTGACGTCATGAATCACAGGCGTGACACTCTCTCAGATTCTTGCTCTTAATACAATGTTGAAAAGCACAAATGAGCAGGAATACTGTCAGGGGTGATTGTGAGTTCATAAAAAAATACCTGAAAGTTTTAAAGAGAAAATGTTTGTGGGGGGTGGGGGTTTAATCAAGGCCCCTATTACTTAAGCACACCTAATTTTATAATTATACACATGTAGTAATTAATTTCCTTTCATAAACAAACACATTTAAATTAGAGTTTCAATTTTTAACTGTTTGACATTTTGATTTTCATAAAAGAAACAGAATTTCACTCAAGAATTTTTAAATTATGGTTTTTTAATACAAATAAAAATATATTTCGTTTATTTATCTCCTGACTAAAGGCAATAAGCATCAAAAATGAGAAAAATTCAATTCTCATATTGGATGCAAATGGATTGCATTTTTAAATGAAGGCATCAAAATAAAAAAAGGTGCAAATAAAATAATTTATTGAAGTAAAAATATAGAATGGCATCTGAACATTTCTATTTGATGAATATTATTAATAATATTCGGAAAAATCATCGAAACTTCGAAAAAGAAAAATAATTCCGGAGGTGGGAAGATAAAAGCATAATTAAAAATATTTTATTCCCGGTATTTTCGAACATGAAAATACCGGAAAACCATCACCCCTGAATACTGCAATTGCATTTGGTCTTTTCAACGTTGCATTTATGCCCACAAAGGTATTTATTTATCCATTTCATAATAACTCTAGTTTATTTAGAGAGATTAATTTTTGTCGTTATGGTACAAATCGCCTTTTGTGCTCCCCCACTGCTATTCTAAAGCAGATTTTATAGAAAAAAAGTCTTTTTTTTTTGTATAAAATCACGTTTTTTTTAGAAAACACCTCCACGCCACAGCTTAGGAAGATGGACACACTCGCGGAAGCAGGGCCGGTCTTAGGCCGATTGGACCTATTGGGCCCAATCAGGCCCCGCACTAGCAAGAGGCCCCGCGCTGACAAATTATTTTTGCCTTTAAGTAAATGAGAAAAAAAAAACTGGATCAAAATAAAAAGCTAATTGTCAATATTTAACTGATGTTTGATCTGTTTGAAAGTATGGTGCTACGTTTAGTTCAAATTATGGTGTAGAAGCAAGGGGCCCCGCGCCGACAAATTATTTTTGCCTTTAATTAAGTGAGAAAAAAAACTGTATCAAAATAAAAGCTAATTGGTATTATTTAAATGATGTTTAATCTGTTTGAAAGTATGGTGCTACGTTTAGTTCAAATTATGGTGTAGGAGCAAGGGGCCCCGCACCGACAAGCACAGCTAGAGGTGGATGGCAATTTTTAATCTTTTCACCAGTAGCGTAACGAAAGGATAGGTGCTTTCCAGTGCCAGATTTATGGGGGAAATTTGGAACCCGTGACCCGACTGCCAACTTCAGAGGGCAACTAACTAAAAATAAGCACGGAATCAGAAGGTTATCATGACCTCCTTGACAAAGATAAAAAAGATCCTAAAATTCCACCGTCAGATTTTTAGTTGCGGAAAATTTCAAGGTGAGAGCACCCGATAACTTCCCTTCCCCTCCCCAAATGTCTACATCACCAAAGATAACTTAAAATTACAATATTACGACTTCAGCTTCAGAGCGCTTCTGGAAGAATACTAAATTTCTGTTTCTAAATTCTGATAAATTTCCGAAAATTTCTGGAAGAATTGTCTTTTCCCTAACAACGAGGTCGATTGCCTAAAATGGCGTTTTAGGGATTTAAAGTTTTGGTAGAGATCTCTCCCCTCCCGTTACCCTCTAACCAAAACAGCAACCAGAAAATTAAGGCCCACAATACAGAATGCTGAGTTGATGAATTTTTCTTAAATATTCTTTATTACTGAAGGGAAGTGAAAAATGCGCTTTGTTAAAACTAAGCGATTTTAAGAACAAAAATAAAGTTGGGGGAAAATCTTAATTTTTTTCAAAAAGGAATCACGACACTTGAATTTTTCAACCGATATAAATTATTGGTCAATTAATTGTGTGCCCTTCTCCCCTTTTCATTCCCCCACCTTTTTTCTTTGTTTTTTTCTACCGCGTCTAAAAATAAGAACGTGTTCAAAGTGTTACTTCTCCGAAGCCTTCTTCCACCTAAAAATCATTAGGGTGTATTTTAAATTTCGTTTCCTGGGTCCTTCAGTTTCTAAAAATTTTCAGGGAAGATTTTTCAAACACCTAAAAACATCGAAAATCATTTAAAACTGCGCTTTTGGAACTTCAATTTTGAACAAACTTCAATGCCCTTAACGCTACTATAAATACAGTCTTACACTCACGCAATGGCGCACCCACGGGGCAGTTAAGGGGCTCAAGCCTAGGGAGCTAAGGAGCAAAAGACAAATCCACTTGACAAGACCAGGGAAATCCTAAAATTGCCATATTGTGTCTTTAATTTTTAAAAATTTTCCGCTAGAGGTTATCCCCAACCCCCAACTTTTTGTTTAATGCCGCCAGAGATAATTTTGAAATATTTTCAAGGAAAATTTCTGAGCGTGGGACCAACTTTTGGCCAAGTTATGGGAGAAGGAACGGGTACCCGTTCCTTCTTCCATAACTTGGCCGGCTTAGAATTAGTTTTTGAGGAAACAATTTCAAAGCATTTCTACTAAGAAACCTCCATTTAATATCAAGATCTGAGCTAATATTTAGAAAAGTGCCAATTTGAGTTTCAAGTGAATTTTCACCAGTATTTCAATAACTAGTTAAAAAAATAATTTTCCCCAGAAAGAAGATAAGTTTTTCTTTCATTTCATCTAATAACATCAGAAAAAAAATATTTTTTTTCATCAGAAAATATTGTGTTTATACATCAAAAATCAGATCGGTAACGTGTCCCAAGTAGCAAAGCTTAGCATGCAAACAGGTCATGCGCACTTTCTAACTTCCTAAAAAAACGCACTTGCACAAAAAACGATTCTATTTTTACCCCTTTGTTAATATTAACTTCATTTTTGTTTTAATCGATTTCTGATTTTCTAGCTGATGCGAAATAAGCGTGTCCCAAGTTCCGCCGTCAGAGTGGTAACAATAACTTCCGATCTATGTTTAGGCTCCCAAAATCATTTCCTGCACCTATACCACGTGATACTGAGTACCTGGTGGAAAGTTTTATCGAATTGTAATTAAAAATTTGCATTTCTGCATCTAAAATTGTAGGTAAGATTTTTTAAGTGATTTTATAAAATGTGTGTCATTTGAGTCATCAGATCGGTAACACGCTCTAAAATGCGCAGTTTTTATTATTTTAAAAATTATTTTATATATAAGTATAGTCCTTTGTTACAAGTGAAAAAACCACGTGTTTGATTTTGGTTTAGTGCGATCGACTCGGAAATAAAAAAAAAACTTTGTCAGTTTGTCAGATCGGTAACAGTCAGAGCGGTAACATTGAAAAACAGCAAATATGTTACAGAACTAACTCACACGTTTCAGAATTATAAAAAGCAAAAATCATACTTTAGCCATATATATTGAATATTTTTGTTCTTAAAAAATGAAAAGCAATGAGTTTTAGTACAATTGCTTCATTTGTGGTTTGTATGACCTAACAATAGAAGTTAGTAAAATAAGAAAAATTGACACTGCAGAAATTAAGTTAATTAATTATTATTATTTTAATTAATTTATTTATTTATTTATTTGTGCCTCAATTTCTTATAACTTCGCTAAATAACTAGATAATAACTAGCATGCTAAATTTGAATTTCTGATCAAGAAATTAAATTTTTCCTGCAACTAATTAAAGAAAAGCAAGCAGCAGAGTTGTGTGTTGAAAAAGTTGAAGTTGTGTGTTGTTTTAAAACAAAACAAATGTTTTATTAGCTTGGATTTGGTAATCTCATAATTTATTTTATCTAAAAACCTTATCGCTCATTTTTATTTCCAAGAAATGCTTTTTCATAATGAAATTTGATTTTTTAGCCTAATATATATATTTTAATATAATTATCTTAATTCTATGTTAAAAATGCAAGGAAATGATATCATATTTAGAGATGTTAACGAAGACTGATAGCATAAACTCAAATATGTAACTCATATTAACATCAGATCTGTAACATTCATCAGATCTGTAACGGCTTAAAAGTGAGTAATCTAAGGAGGGGGTAAATAACTTCCTTGACCTCCCCCTTTTATTTTCTTGCATTTAGACCCACTTTAGACTTAAAATCCAATATTAGTTTTTTTCTGCAAAAATTTTTTTTTTTCAGAAAACTCCAACTTCAAATTGGCACTTTTCTAAATATTGGCTCATCTTCCAAGAGAATATCTAAAACTGAGTTTTCAGGACTATAATTTCCAAAATTTTAATGGAAGAGCCCTTAAACAAATGGGGGAGTTGGAGTTTTTTTCAAAGTGCCACCCTCCCCCTAAAAATATTCTCTCGTTTGGGCCGCTGCCTAAAATGTCTTCAAATATCATTTTAAAATGTATATTTACAGGAGAGTTTCTGAATTTCTCTCCCATTCCCCTGACATTACCGAAGGTTGTTTAGAATTGCATTTTAAAACCTCGACGAGAAAAAATGTCTAGAAGAGCGCTCCACTCTGCCATCCTCTAAATTACTATTCTAAGCTTGGTCCCATTGGCCCCCCTCTCCAAAATTTAAACATATACACCCCACTATTTGCCTTGCCCTATTACAACTTAGTTCTTGGGAATATAATCAAAAATGCAACACGCTTTTTCAGATATATGAAACTGATATATAAATAGTCTTTTCATCAACGAGAGGCGCAGGGAAACGAAAGGGTCAGGGAAAGCGCATAAAATAGAAAGAAAGGTTAGTCTATAATGGCTTGTTTTAGCAAGTTAGTTTTCTTTTTTTGTAAAAACCATAGTGAAACA
>JAXGGA010011941.1:0-40579 GCA_038373865.1 Uloborus plumipes | reverse complement strand
TGGTGGTGGTGGTGGACCGGTGGATGACGCTGTGCTTAATAAGAAGACTCGCTTGTCCGGATAGTAGATCCTTCTCTTGTTGTTCCCCCAAAAAATTCCCTTCTTAACACGTCGAAACATTAGCCCCCCGCTCAAGTATCCGAAGCCCCTTTCTCCCACGAGTGAGTATGGGTGGTCATCATAGAGGGATTTTTTAGTGTCCATTGTGATGCAGCTGGACCAGTGTCTTCTTTCCTCGTTAAGAAGAGTGGGAGGGGTGGCGTTATCTGGGACAGAATCATGAGAAGTATTTGAAATGGGAAAAGTGCACAAAAGGAAATTTATTTCCTAGATAGCAAGCTGTCACGTTTCCTTTTTTAGGCCACGTTCTCAAATGAGCTAATTCTAATATAATTTTTTTTACAAAAGAAGATATCCACACTTTTCTAGTGCTGTAACATATATATTTGGTTATTCAGCGTTATAATGTATCGAATGAAAATCTTGAGGACTTTCTGTTTGGTTCAAGACTACAAACCTAGAGATGTAAAGCGTGGAAAAAGCCCAGTTTATTCCCGGGAAAAAACCGGGTTTTTTGGGAAGGGAATTTTGAAAATTCCCAAGAGTTTTGGGAATTTTCGGGAATTTTCAAAGTTTTTAGAAATTTTGTTTTAAAATTTTTCAAATTAATTAAACTTTGTTAATTAACTACTGGAAGCTTAGACTTTTGTACAATAGACTGAATTGTCTGAGTAGTTTTATCAAAATAAAAACTTATTTCAGCATCTTTTTTTTTTTTTCTCTTAAAGAAAGTAACATTTTGTTATAATACTTCTGTTTTAAAAGTTTTATATATATCAATTGAATTATTTATTTCAATAACCAGTCAAAAGACAAATTTTATAATTTCATGAAAACATTTATGGCATCTCATTAAATTAATCAATCACGACTACAACAGTTTACTGAAAGCAATATCAAAATATGAACATTTGAGTTTCGGATGTTGAACCTTTGTAGAAAAATTGTGAAATAAGAATTAATGAGTTTTAGAGCTTGTCTCTTGACTGATTTTTGAAATAAACTGTTCAATTAACAATTCAGTTTTATTTCTTACTCATATAGTAGGCATAACAACTATGAAAGATTGCAATGTTTGTTTACATTCAAAATTCCCAATGTTCCCCAAAATTCCGGGTTTATTCCCCAAAATTTCCGGGTTTTTTCCCCACTCTCGAAAATGGTGGGTTTTTTGCATCTCTATACAAACCCCATGATCTATTTATTATTTCCAATGCCCCGTCGAGCAGGTGGGTGGCCAGAAAAAGAGAAAGTGTCAATTGTTGAATGGAGGAATTGGATCTTCTTTTTCAACGTTTTAACGGGTTTTGTTACTAGGAGAAAAATAAATGCTCGGATAACGATGGCATGAAACGCAAAACGCTCACTGTAGGAAACTGATTAATTTACAGATGGTTCATCAAGTGCAATAGAGAAGGAAGTTTTAGTTCGGGCTGTAATTCTAATTTAATTTTGATACAGAAATGATATCTCTGACCTTTTTTTTTTCTCAAATATAAGAAACCCAAAATATTGAGAGGGACTTTTGCTCAGTTCAAAATATTGGGGGGGACATGTCCCCCTCGTCCCCCCGCCAACGACGCCCGTGGATTACAATGATTTTTGCGAGGAGGCAAAAACTAAGTTAACTTCACTTTTCATTAAAACAGCGTACTTACTCCCGGCTTCTGTTCGGGAGCTTTTGCCTCAGAAACCTCGAAAGTAAGGAAGCCCTTTAGTGATGCTGCCATCTAGGGGTTAGTTGTTGGTTTTCTTCGAGTTTGAAAAAAATATTTAATAAAAATTTTATTTTTTAGGGGGGGGGAGTAGAGATTTAAAATTGAAAACAAATTTAATAATACTAAAATGAGCAATTTTTTGATATTTTCTCCAGCGTACATTCAGTAATGCTTGTGAAAAGAATGAAAAATATATTTAGAAATTCTTTGCTTGTGATGATAAGAAAACATTTTTCGTTTCTATGGGGTCGTTTGGTGAATTCTTAAACAGCAAACCTATACTGTGCATCACAAGAACGAAAATCCGTCAGTGGTGCTGCCATCTGCTGGATAATTATTTTTTTTTAACTTAAAAAAAAAAAAGAAAATTTTATATTTTCGGCGGGGGGGGGGGGGGGAGAAAAAACGCGGACAAAAATTTAAAAATACTGTAAAAAATTAGCCAAGATTTTTTATCTTTTTTCTATCAAACTTTCAGCAATGCTTTTTAAAAAGAGTCATGAGATTTAACGAGCAAAGATTCTTGATCTTTTTTGTATTCATCTTTTAGCAACGCTTTTAAAATGAATCAAAAATATTTTTAAAAATATTTGCTCGAGGATAATAAGAAAACATTTTTCGTTTCTTCAATTAACTGCTAGTCCCCTAATTGCACGGGTGATTTAAATTTTTTTTAACATGTCCGCTGAAGTATATATTTTATGCATCAAGAGTTACAGAGCAATTGTTCTCTTATTTCTGTCGACATTCTTTTTATTTTTTTTTTCATTATATGAGTACTGAAAAAATTTGGTTGGCTTACTACCTTCCGTTTTTTTACCTTGATTTTGTAAACGTATAGATTAGTTTGATTTTTACGAGGGGGAGGGGGGCGATATATATTCTTATTAAATATATGTGGGATTTTGGCAGGGTGTCTAGGGGGTGAGGGTTCTTAATGACGAGGCCTTCACTTCAAACACACAATTTATTAACACAGAACAAAAACGGAACGAACACATAACGTTACAGCACTATTCGTTACATCTTACTCAGTCGGCTCCGACACAAACTCTGCTGACTGCCCGACGCGCTCGCCAGAGGGCGGCGTTAGAAGGGCGGGAAACTCAATGTTGCCACTAGATCCTACAGATTCGGCCATCCTGCTGGAACTGGCCCCCAGTGACCAAACGTACAATTACATAAATAAATGATAACGATGAAAAATGAAAAAGTCACAAGAAAAATCACATACGCTAAAAATAACATCTAACTAAAACTTGAAAATTCACGCAAAATTAAACCATAAGTCAATGAAAATGAAGATAACGAGAGGAAAATTAAGTTTGGGAATAATATTTCATCATGTCTGCCGATGAGGTGGTTAAGTTAGGGCCCTCATGAGTCCCTACTTTCTCTACATCGTATCTGTCTCTTGATTTAACGTTTTTTATTCTATAGGGTCCTAAAAATCGAGGTCTTAATTTTAACCCTGTTCCAAACTGAGTTCTTTGGATTGCCACTAAATCTCCCACTTGATATTCAGGAGCTTTCTTACGTTTTTTATCGTATGTTTTCTTGTTTTCCGCCTGAAGCTTTTGGATGTTTTTCTTTGCTTCTTGCCGTAGTAGCTTTCGAGATTCCTCTAATTCTTCTATGAATTCCTCCATTAGCAGTTCTTGTATCTTAAGGTCTTCTTTGTTTCTCATAGTGGTACCCACCAACAGCTCGAAAGGAGTGCGCTTGGTACTTCGATTGGAGGTACTGTTAAGTGTCCTTTGTAGTTTGTCCACGAATTTGTACCATTTGTTAGGGTCTTCGATGGACAGTTTTGTGAGAACGGGTATAAGCGTGCGGTGTATTCGCTCAACTTGGCCGTTTCCTCGGGGTACTCCTGTTGCTATTGGTAGATGAAGTATTTTCTCGTCTTCACAATAATCTTTAAAAGCTTTAGCGATGAATGCTGGTCCTTTGTCAGTGATTATTCTTTTGGGGTTTCCAAAAGTTTTTTGTTGCAGCCTCAGTTTTTCGAGTGCGTCTTCCGCAGAAGTGGATTTGGTTGGATAAAGCCAGGTGAACTTTGTGAATGCGTCAACTACGGTTAGGATGTGCTGATAATTTTTGTTTGTAGATGGCATAGGGCCTATGAAATCGACATGATAGGTGCTTAGCGGTATATCTTCTTTAGGTATAGGGTTTAAGAATCCTTCCTTCTTTCCACTTTTTTTATTAGCTAGTATACATGGCACACAATTTCTAACCACATCTTGCACACGTTTTGTTAAATTTGGGATAAAAAAGTCTAATTTAACGATCTCTTCAGTTTTCGTTGCTGCAAAATGTCCTTTGTCGTGTGCCAGTTTGATAAGTTCATTTTGCATATCTCTTGGTGCGACAATTAATTCGCGGCCGTTTTCATATTTGTATAAAATGTCATTTCTTTCGAAAAAGTCTGGTGCGTCACTATTTAGGAGGGATTTTAAGTGTTGTACGTTTTCATCTAGTTGTTGAGCCCGTTTTAATTTTGCGGTGAGAGTATCGTCCGTAATTACGGCCACTGGATTCCTGCTTAAGGCATCTACATGTTGCATTTGCTTGCCAGGTTGATGTTTTATTTCATAGTCGAACTCCTCCAAGAGAAGGGCCCATCTGGCTATTCGGGTAACTAAGTCCTTTTTATCCATAGTCTTTTGGAATGCTGAACAGTCGGTCATAATTTTAAAGTGGTTGCCTAAGAGATAAGTCCGAAATTTTTTTAGAGCTGTGACGACAGCGAGGACTTCCAACTCATAACTACTGTATTTTTCTTCCGCCGGGGTGGTTTTTTGGGACATGTACAGTACAGGATGCATTTTTCCGTCGTCGTCTTCTTGTAATAAAACAGCTCCATAGCCATGTTGGCTTGCATCTGTATGTAACTGGGTATTTCTTCCCGGTCTAAAGATACTTAACACTGGACTTTCTGTTAACATTTTTTTCAGCTTCTCAAACGCTTCGATTTGCGGTCGATCAAATACAAATGCATTATCTTTTCTTGTCAAGTCGCTTAAAGGTTTTGCTATTTCGGAATATTTTGGAATAAATTTGCGGAAGTAACCGGTTAGGCCTAGAAAACTTTGAACTTGCTTAACCGTAGTTGGTATGGGAAACTTTTTCACTGCTAGCGTTTTCTCTGTCGATGGACGAATTGTTCCGTTCTCAATGATGTGGCCTAAAAATTCAATTTTTCTTTGTAAAAATTGACATTTTGAGAATTTTATTTCTAAACCATATTTTGAAGCTACTTCGAAAACTTTTTTTAACTTCTCAAGTCCTTCTTTTTCATCTTTAGCAGGAATTACTAAATCGTCCATATAGATTATTACAACGCCTTTTCGCATAAGTTCTCGGAAAATACTGAAGATAAATCTCTGGAATACACCGGGGCTTGTACTGAGACCAAAAGGGACTTTATTAAACTCAAACTGTCCATCTGGAACGACAAAAGAGGTGAACTGTTTACTATCTTCGTTTACGTTCACGTGAAAAAATCCGTTCTTCAAATCAAGTGTCGTATACACTTTAGCTCCCTGAAGCTTGTCTAGCACGTCCTCTATTAATGGTAGTGGGAATCGATCTTTAACGAGTTTACGGTTTAGTTTTCTATAATCCACGCATAATCTGGTGCTTCCATCCTTCTTTTTCACAAGTACAATTGGACTTGCGTATTCAGACGAGCTGGGTCGTATTATTCCTTGTTCTAGCCATTCGTCAATTTGTTTGTTTACAACTTGATTCTCGGAGAATGATAGTCGGCGCGCTGACTGGTAAACCGGAATGTCATCTTTTAAAATGATTTTCATTGATACACTTGTTGTTTCAGTTTTCTTTGGCGTATAATTAGAGATTAATTCCGATAAGTCTTCCCTTATTTTCGGGTTTGAAACATGTTTGACATCGATTTCGTCTTGCGTTCTGGGGCTTCAAATAGCTGCGCATGCATAGACCAAATTTGATTTTCTCTCTTGCTGAATTTGATTCCGTCTTTAGCAAATTCGACTGACGCTTGTTGTAGGATATCTCTTCCTATGATCGCTTCAAATTCGAGATGCTGTTTAGGGACAACATGCCATGTCAAATTATACTTTTCCTTATCCAATTCAATTTCTTCTTCAAACGAACCTTTAGTTTCTACCTGTGAATTTCCGAAGCCGGTAAGTATTAATGTTTCTTTTGAAAGTTCGGAGGGTTTTACGACTTTTTTGCTGATATCTTCACGTAGGAGGCTGACAGAACTACCACTGTCAATCAATGCATTGAAAACTTTGTTTCTGAGGGTTACTTTCTTCGTACCGTATTTTTCTTCTGATTTTCCGGAGCAAAGTTGTATCTCGGTGGTCGGAGGTTTGCTATTCTTCGTACTAGGGCGATTTCGACATTCTGCACCGTAATGACCTGGCATTCGGCAAAAACAGCATATCATTTTGTTCGGTAAATTGTTTTTCTCGGTGTATGAGTCTCGATTAGAATAGAACGGTTTTCTTTCGTACTTATATCCTTCGTTTCTTAAATGTTCTTGGTTCTTCGGTGAATTATTTCTTACTGCGTATGGTTCTCGATAAGCATGGAACGGTTTTCTTTCGTACCTATATTCTTCGTTTCTGAAATTTTCGGAGTTTCGGTAAACATTCCCAGCATTATTAGCTTCTCTGTTTTCGAATTTTCGTCTTTCAGCAGAATTCGACGGTTTTGGCTTCAATGTTCTTTGTACGTCTTCATACTCTTCGAATTTCCTTGCTAACTCAATTGGTGAATTAATGGTTGCCCATTCATCTAGAAAATGTTCTTTGAACTCGTACGGCGCTTTTCTCTTCATTTGGTCGGCTATAATTAATTCGCTGAGTTTCTCGAAAGTTTCTATCTTAAGGCCTGAAATCCATCCTTCGTAATAAGTCTTCAGTTCGTTGTAATAATCTGACCATGTGTGTTCGGTGACTTTTCGATGCGAAACAAATAGTTGGCGAAATTTTTCTGGAGACAATTTAAATCTTTTTAATAGCAGACTTTTTACGTGGTCGTAGTCATTGGCCTTTTCTGCGGGTTCTCGGGCGATCATGTGAGCTACGTCAATCGGAATCAATCCTATAAGTCGTTGGACCCAGTCTTTCTTCGGTAGCAAAATTAATTCAGCATGTCTTTCGAACAGTGTTAAATTTAAGCTAATATCATCCTTCATATTAAATTTGTGGAACGCTTCGTGAACAAATTTAGCCGGCGGCGTTGCGATATTTTCTGTTTGATTATCTGCATTCAGTTGCTGTTGTGTTTGTATTCTTAACTTTTCCAGTTCGAGTTCCCTATTTTCTCGTATTCTTAATTTTTCAAGTTCGAACTCCCTTTCTTCCTGTATTCTTAATTTTTCTTCTTGGATTTTAAATTTTTCGAAATCTTTCTCCTCTTTAATTTTTAATTTTTCAAGATCTTTTTCTTCTTGGATTCTTAATTTTTCGAGGTCTTTTTCTTCCTGGATTCTTTTTTTTTTCGAGATCTTTTTCTTCTTGGATAGCGTCTATCAGAGCCTTGACGTCTTCCTCTACATAGCCCTCTTGTTTGATAATTTTATCCTTTAGCTTTATTTTCGTGTCCTCTTCCTCTACGATAAGTCCTAACTCTTTCGACAACTCTATTAAATCTTCTTTTTTGAAACGTAGTAAGTATGCCATTTTCAATTATTGCGGATGTAATATTTTGTGGGGGAAAAATTAACCTTAGAAATTTTTAATACTGACAGAATATGTAAATTTGCGAAAAATTACTAATACCTTATTTGACATACACTGTATACCATACAATTATTGAATGCTAAAAATAAAGAGTATAGATAAAAAGTACCGTGAAGCATACACATATAGCAATGATAAAAATTAAAAATGCATACCGTGGACATTTTACCAAAAAGACCAAAAACATAACATGAAACAGCATAAATAAGAACAAACAATTCACTTCAATTCGAAACGATATTTTCATCGGTGAGAAAAAAAAATCTTATCATGAATATCAAAATCAGCCAACAACAAAAAACCAAAAACAAAATAGGCGCCGAAATGTTTTCACTCTTGCGGTTTTTTATTTTTCTTTTCTCGGGAGAGGTAAGCGGGGAAAAATTCAGCAGACGTCACGTGACGGCGTAGATAACGAAATTCTTTATAATCACTTGAAAACGAAATTCTTTATGAACACACTTGAAGCACAATTTTGATGAACATATTAACACACTTGAAGCACAATTTTGATGAACATATTAACACACTTGAAGCACAATCTTGATGAACACAACGAAACGGCACACTTTTGTTTCTCATGCAGGCGGTGGAAATCGTCGATGATTCACTTGGCGCTGGACGGCTATTAGTAGATAACTTTAATTTTTTTTTTTTTTTCTTCGGCGAAGACACGGTGAACATAACGAAACGGAACACTATTGTTTCGAATGCAGGCGGTGGAAATCCGTCGATAATTCACTTGGAGCTGGAAGGCTGTTAGCAGATAATTTTTATAATTTCTTCTTTCCATCGGCGAAGTCGCGGCATTGTCATCTTGGAAGGCAACTTTACTTTCTTTTGTCGGTGAAGTCACAGCAACTTTACTTTCTTTTGTCGGTGAAATCGCAGCATTGTCGTCATTTGGAAGGCAACTTTACTTTCTTTTGTCGGTGAAATCTCAGCATTGTCGTCAATTGGAAGGCAGCTTTGCTTTCTTTTGTCGGTGAAGTCGCAGCATTGTCGTCATTTGGAAGGCAGCTTTGCTTTCTTTTGTCGGTGAAGTCGCAGCATTGTCGTCATTTGGAAGGCCGAGCCCTCAACTTTGTGGGATTTTGGCAGGGTGTCTAGGGGGTGAGGGTTCTTAATGACGAGGCCTTCACTTCAAACACACAATTTATTAACACAGAACAAAAACGGAACGAACACATAACGTTACAGCACTATTCGTTACATCTTACTCAGTCGGCTCCGACACAAACTCTGCTGACTGCCCGACGCGCTCGCCAGAGGGCGGCGTTAGAAGGGTGGGAAACTCTATGTTGCCACTAGATCCTACATATATATATTTTTATACATATGATAACATTGGAAAAAAGGTTCACTTTAGTTCTCATAAAAACAATAAATTATTCTCAGCTTTTAATGGGGAGCTCTTCTCACAGAAAGTCTTAAATTAGAGAGCCCGTTAGTAATGCTGCCATGTATTGGAATACTAATGAGTTAATCCGAAATTAAAATGAGGAGTTTAATACAAATTTCAATGTTTTTTGGGAGGAAAAAAATTAAACAATTTTTAATAATACCTTTACCACTGGTGATTTACTTTTCATTGAAACATGTTTCCTGAAGCATACCCTTGATTGTATCAAAAGTTATAGTCCGGGCGCCATTTCGAAAAGTGTGTTTTGACTTATGAATAAAATTTTTTCGCTGTTTTTGATAGCTTATGTTATGTACATTTCAGATCCGATTGATGCCACTCTGTCATAGTTGAGCATTTTGAGTAATTCAAGATGGCATCCAAGATGGCGCCCAAAACATTGAAAATGCTGTTTTGAAGCGATATTGACTCGTAATATATAATTATACATATTCGAATCCCACTACAGTGAACTGCCTGAGTACCGAGGCCGTCCTACCTTATGATGGAGCCCGAGCTAATATTTTCTATCGCCCCCCCCCCCAATACTCTTAAATAAATTCTTAGGTATGGAGTAAAATTAGCCATCAAGAGACTTTTCTTTACAACCGTAAAATCCTCTGTAAGAAACAGTTAGGGGCATATACACGTTTATCAGAAAAGTACTAAACGTTTTCATAACCTAAATTTTTATGCACAGTTGAACATGTCATCTGAATTGTGTGTGTAGTTTAACAAAATAAATCTAATGTTTTAGCTTTTTTAAATTAATTTGGTTAAAAAGGAATAATAATGACATGTCAGAAAATAAATTACAGTGCAGCTTAAATCTAGTTTATTTAGTTTTTGGAACCCTCTCATATTTTAGCGCCCAGGGCCCTCGCCCCTCACTCGCTCATCTCTTCGGGTTGTACTGTGCCGACCCAGCAGTAAGTCAACAAAAGCAGATGGTTCACTTTTTCCAAATCAAGAATTCCTAACAAAGTGCCGACTGGACTAGCTGCTTTTCATTGTTGACTTTTCAAAAATGCAGGAGCACAAGGCTTCTGACAAAATACATGTGCACAAAGAAGAGAGCAACGGAAGAATCAGTCGTGATACTGTGGACAGGGAGAAGCTAAGGAAAAAACTGGAGTCGTGCATACAGCCTTTAAATCCATCGGAGCATCATGAAGGATTGGTAAACATCGTATCTGGAAAAATTGTAGCAGCTAAGTCTGTTAATGTGGACAAAGCTTATGAAATGGCTAAGATAGTTGCTCATAATTTTCAAGAAAACCTCCCAAGTGGATTTCATGTTAGCCTAAAAAAATTCGTCATAAACATGGATGAAGATAAAGAGGGTGGCAAAATTCAAACAGCAATGCAGATGAACCGCTTCACTTTTATACTCTAAAATCATTGCTCTCCAAGCAAACAGAGATATAAAAATGGATGATATCCTAAAATTATGAACTTTCTTCTGTCCCCCCTTCCATGTTTAAAGACAATGGTCACATGAGAGAAGCTGTGGGTAAGTCTGCATTAATGAATGCCATGAGTGTGGTGCAGTCTGTTAGAAGAAGTAAGCCACCTACACTAATAATCATAGACGGTCGTGCGTTACTGTGGGCTGTACATTGGCCTGTAGGAGGGATTGTGAGTGATTTCTTTAAAAAAATCCTGAAAAAATCACTGACATGTTAAAAGATGCTAATGTTAACCTGGTGTTCGACAGATACTACGACTATAGCATTAAGAGTGCAACGAGAGCTAGTCGAGGGGAAAAAAGGAGCAAGAAAGTTTCAAATTACTGAAACAACGCCTTTTCCGCCACAAAATATAACGTTGTCAAGTAATGATAGCAAACGCCAATTGATCCAACTCTTATGCCATTATGCCAGTATATTTTCACGAATGTTTGTAATGTCCCACTTGAGCACCATTTGGTTATTACGGAGCAAAATGCTACACCGTTTGAAATATGTAGGGGCACCCTAACAAAGAGACCGGATTTACAAACAATACACGAAGAAGCAGATATTATAATGGTCCAGCAGCTAATAGCTGAAATGAAAGAAAAAGAAAATGAAACTGTTCACGTCATATGCGACGACACTGACGTCTTCGTTTTGCTGTTGTTTTATTACCATCAACTAGCTTTGAAAAATGAAGTTTTCATGGTATCGTTGAAACCAGGACGGGCAACAGTAGATATCAAAGAAACAGTTTTTAAACACAAACATAATTCCCAGTTTGCCGGCGGCTCATGCCCTGACTGGTTGTGATTCTGTTGCTCCTCTCTATGGGATTGGAAAGAAAATAGCTCTAAAGTGTCTCCAAAAAGGTAAACGGTTAAGATTATTGGGCCATAAAGAGAGCTGTATGACAGAAGTAATTCAGGAATGCACAAATTTTATTGCTTCTTGCTATGGTATAGAGGGTGCTACAAATATGACAGAAGTGAGAATTTCCCTTTGGGCAAAAAAGATAGGTCAAGGGCATTCATTACCACCTTCATTACCACCTACTAGGGAATGCTTTGCCGAAAATGTCAAGCGAGCTCACTTGCAAACTATTTTGTGGTTATCTGCAAGCAGTTCACGATTTCTTTACCTAGATCCAACATCATTTGGTTGGCAAAAAGATGAAGTAAATAAAGAACTTTCTCCCATTGCCATTCCAAAAAATACCCCAATAGCACCAGATTATATTATAGCAATGACAAAGTGCTCATGCCGTTCTCAACAATCTTGCATTACTATGAGATGTAGTTGCAGAGCAAGTAATATTTCGTGTAGCTTGCTGTGTCAATGCTTACTTGAAGGGGAGAGGTGCTGTAATCCAAACACCAGTATAGCTCAATCAATAGCAGAAAGTGACTCTGAAGAAGAATTTTAGCTTGATTTGTACCTCATAATTATGTTACCTTGAGCTCAGTTAACCATATATGTATATTTCTTATGTCAACTTTTGTATCCTTAACGTTAATATTTAAATCGCAATTCCTTAATTTATTATTTTAAGCATTACAATATAATTTTGTCCATTTAGTACAATAAAATGTTAAAAAATTACGCATGCATTAGTTTTTTAACAAAAAATGACTTTATATTCTAACTCCTTGACCCAAAAAACATATAGAAGGATATGCCATATAACAATATCGCCTCAAAACTATATTCAACTTTTTGAGCGCTACCTTGGACGCCATCTTGAATTTCTCAAAATGCTCAACTATGACAGAGTGGCATCAATCGGATCTGAAATGTACATAACATAAGCTATCAAAAACAGCGAAAAAATTTTATTCATAAGTCAAAACAAGGTTACCCTATAATTAGCCATTTGGCGCCCGGACTATTACAGAAAAGGTGTTCTCTTATTTTTACGAACTTCTTTAAAATGTGAATTTTTGCAAGTGATGACGTTTTTTCGAACATCAATGTATACATTACATATGCTTCTACAATAATGCGTTTGGGTGGAGGGGGAGGAGGGAAAAGTTATGACTCCCCTCCGCTTTTTTTTTTGCTCTTGTACTGGCCTTGATTTTACAAAAATATAGATAACTAGCATTTTTAAAGGGGTCCCAACATTGTAAAAATTTCGCATGAAACAATGATCTTATTCTCGGCTTTTGGTAGAGAGCTTTCGTCATAGAAATGTAAGAAATTAGAAAATGCTTGATACTGCTTTCATCTATTTGGTGATTATAGATTTAGTACGACTTCAAAATTAGTAATACAATTCAAATTTCGATGTCTGATAAAATCGAAAATATCAAGTTGAAAGCTTTTTAAAAATTAGAAAATATTTTTAACCTTTATTGTATCCCACATTTGGCAATGAAATCAAAATGAATCAAAAGTTTTCTGGGAATATATTTGCATGGATACGATAAGAAAACATTTGAATTTTCTTCAATTTGTAGCTATGCATGGGTGATTCAACTTTTATTGAAACCTCTCCCCTGAAGCATACCTTTTGTATGTATGAAAAGTTACGGAACAATTGTTCTTTTATTTCTCGCGAATTCCCTAATTGCTGGATGTTTAGCAATTGTTTCCTGCTCCTATTGTAAATAAGTGTATAGAATTGTAAATAAATTTATTGTTACTTCCTCAAGATTGGAATGATTAATTTAAAAAGTTGAAGGTGCTACGGACTCGTTACAATATGAAACTGGAAAAAAAATGGCGGAAATTTCAGAAGGGAAATATTGGTATTTTTCAAAAGCTCTAAGATACATTTTGGGTGTCACCCTCGGAAGGAGGTCCCCAGGTGCAAACGCCCCCCCCCCCCCCCTCCCTCTCCCAAGTGATGCTGCAAGTTTTGATAGATTATATATAACTTTAAATATTCTGCAAATTTTCAGAAAAACAATATTTATCTTTTTCAAAAACTTTTTAAATGCATTTCGGGTGCCACCCCCAGAAGAGTATCTCCGGGGGTGGACCGTCCCTCCTGTAGCGACGCTACTGCGTAAATATAATCTAAAGTATATCAGGATTTAAATATTTATATTTTTTGAACCTCTTAAATACTCTATGGATGTCACCCCCTCACTTCCAGAAGGATGTCTGCCAGCGCTAATGCACTCATACCGGTGCTACTGATTTTGAAAGCTTTACCCTTCATGCCCCGACGGGACTTAGAAGTCTCGCTTATATTAATTTAGTATTATGAATTCTAAATGGTTGGAGCTTTTGAGTACCACTCCTTGTACTTTGCTGAAAAGCGGACAGATGGTACAGTTATAGAAAAAAAAAAGCGAAACACTATTATTCGTGTGCTATACTTGCAAAGAACAAAAGAAAGGTGTCTTCTGACATGGATTAAATATAATCTAAAGTATTAAATATAATCTAAAGTATATCAGGATTTAAATATTTATATTTTTCGAACCTCTTAAATGCTCTATGGATGTCACCCCCTCACTTCCAGGAGGATGTCTGCCAGCGCTAATGCACTCATACCGGTGCTACTGATTTTGAAAGCTTTACCCTTCATGCCCCGACGGGACTTAGAAGTCTCGCTTATATTAATTTAGTATTATGAATTCTAAATGGTTGGAGCTTTTGAGTACCACTCCTTGTACTTTGCTGAAAAGCGGACAGATGGTACAGTCATAGAAAAAAAAACCGAAACACTATTCTTCGTGTGCTATACTTGCAAAGAACAAAAGAAAGGTGCCTTCTGACATGGATTAAAGTTTTCTTTAAAACTATGTGAGTAAAATTTTGATAAGGGGGTATATAAGAAGTAAAATGAACTCAAAGTCTGAATTTTCAAATGGGAAGCCGTACATTTGGTTACATAATTAGGCACGGAGGGTCAAAAGTAAGCTGGGTACCAAGCGGCATTACTTCAGGACCAGTAGAACAAAAGTTATGACCGACCAAAGATTTAGGGACCACCCCAACATGTAAAATGCTACTTTCAAGGTCAAAGTTTACAAAGAGTAGACAAATGATATTTTCGAAAAAATTAACTAAAGCTGAGCGCTATAATCGTTTGCTTTTTTATAATTAATTAAAAATTCTCGACATTTGTTAAGTTATAAAAATTTTTTGAAACTTAGGCGAGAAAACCCTGCTGTTAGAGTTTAAGGGAAAAATGCAACATTCTATCTTTTTGTTTAAACAAAGATAGATGCATACTTTTAGCTACGCACTAACTCAGGCAGCACATACCTTCTGGAGAGAGATTACGTTTTAAAAGTCTTCGTAATTACATAAACTACTGTATTAGGATTGGCAATAATGTTTAAACCGTGTCTCAGAATTTAAAAAAACGTCTAATCGTTACAGATTATTCCGAATAACATTCCGAGATGCCACATTTTTCTGCGATTTCAAGTATCCACGTAAAAAGTTTTCTGAATTGCTGCATGTTGCATGAAAGCAGACTTCTCCCTAATGGACAAAAATTGGACTGTCTTCCAGTTTAAAAACATACTCAGCAGTTTTATTAACCGCTTCGCTTTCAACGTATATTTACTGTTGAAAACTAAATACTATATAAAAACGCTGAGCATATTCTGCAACTGGTGGATAAGCATATTCCTCTTTTTTAACATAAAAATTCCCTGCTATTGTTTCAGTTTGCACAGTTGAATATGGTCCCGAAAGATGTTTCTTTTAGCATATCTTAAAAACTACTAGATATTTTGAGCTTCCATTTTTGATTCTCCTTTAAAACCACAACTGGATTGTTTTTCCATCAAAATATTATATGGTTCCAGATCATCATTTTTTCAAACATTAATTTCATAATTCATAAAAAATTCAAAATTTTATCTGAGATTAAACCAATAACGTGTTTATTGTTGGGTAGGTTCATACTTTGATATAAAAAAACAATCTTTGCCGTACATAACGTGGTTTAAGAATTATATGCACAAGTATCAAAAATATTTTTAACATTACGGGACGGTTTTTTCTCAGTTCAGTTGTAAAGCAACGACTGGGGCAAATTTAAAACAATTTGGTATACAAAGTTAAATGATGTTGCTGATCATAAATATGCGATAAAAAAGGGAGTTTTCATAGAAAATTTTAAAGTTGATGCCGATTTTTATATGAAGACGATCCCTTACCAACAATTTGCCAATAGAAATTTGTAGAGCACATTATTTTTGAAAAAATGTATATTACACGTGTCTCTAGTGTTAATAGTCTTCGAATACGAGCGAGTGTTTCGATTTTTAGCCTACTTTCCCGTTAAAAATAAAAGAAAGACGAAAAAAGTATTAAAAGTGGCTTAAAGCATCTAAAAAAATATCGCCAAGTTCAAAAAATATCGCCAAGTCCAAAAAATATCGCCAAATTAAAAAAATATTGCCAAGTCCGAAAAAAAACCCAAAAAGAAATAAAAAGGGCTCATTCCTATGTTTCGCTTTTTGATTTGAACCATTTTTCGTTCAATATTGAACCGTTCAGAAAAAAAATTTAACATTAGCGCCTATGGGGAATTTAAGTTGAATGTTGATCCTGAACTTAAAGTCGGATTTCCTTCAAGCTAACTTTGTAAGAAAATGGTTTTGATTAATAATGTTTGTAAAGTACTTTTCTGAATAATCTTCTGTAAAGACTCTGATTCCGACTCCGCAAACATGGCGAAAATGCAGGCTCAGAAAAAAAAAATGACTGACTGTGCATACGATTTTTTTTGTAACAAAAATGTTTCATTCACGAGGGCATTTTATTCTTTATTTATATTTAACAACTGGCAACGGATTAAAAGTGAAATTCGAGACATTTCGTCAACGGACATGTTTTTTTTTCCTTTTTTTTCTTTCTTAGATAAGATGTGTTTTGATGTACTTTGTACTTTTAATTTTTTTTTTTTTTGAAAACGATTGAGGAATTTTTCTACGGAAGAACTGTAACAGTTACATTCTTTAAAAGGTGCGACAAAACTTTATTTATTCATTTATTTACTTTTTATGCGTCTATTTCATCTGATGAGAGGGGTATGTTTTGCTTTTAGAAATCAGCTTTAAGTGCTAAAAAGGTATGTTTGACATAATTTTTAGTCTCAGATAGGGATTGCAGTACCGAAGCAAAAACACAATACCGGTATTCGGTATTTTTAAAACGCCAATACCGGAATACCGGTATTGGCGTTTAATTACCGGTATTTGAAATTTTTCAAAAAAAGAAAGAAAACATACTTGTTTTGTTGTAGTGTTCAATAATTTACACAAAAATATAAATTATCTTATGCAAATATAATATGGAAGAACAAATATTTTGGTCAAATAATAATAAATGCAAAACAGTTAGCAACGTATGACATTAAAAAAAAAGCACAGATAAAATTAATCATTTTTTCAACACAAAAAATAACAAAACGTATAGTAGAGTACAAAGAATTCTGCCTGGTGTCAATATCAATTGGAAAAAAAAAAAAGAAAAAGAAATTTTTCTACTGCTGATTTTTAAAATAAGATCTTAAAAAACACAAAGCGTCTATCCAACTGTCATTCAATCTGGAGCGAATTTTTGTACTTATAATTCCAGCAGCTGACATCAAATAATTGTATTTCTCTTCTGATTGGTTTTGGAAACATCTGTTTTCGGTCTATACTAAGCTATACTAGTACTGTTTGTGGCAATTTTCTTATTTATGGCTTGCTGTAACTTTTCCTGGAGAGACAATTCTTCTTCCACTTCAATATCATCTTCATCAATTTGTTCTTGCTCAGGAAGAGTTGTTACTTGCTTTTCCAAACCTTGTTGAAGGAAATTTATGACGAATTTGACAACATTTGATTGCTGATTTTTTCCCTCCTCGCTCTGTTTCTTTTTTGAATTCACTAAAATTATGCAAATACCTCAAAATATCTTCCACTTCATTATGTCGTTCCTCTTTGCGTATTTTCAAAGCACTGTACAATTCTTTGGCCAGTGGAGTGTCGTGCTCGTTTAGTGACTGCAGCATAAATTTGATTATGGCATCAAACAATTTATTTTTGTAGCATCCCTTAGATGAAAAAAATACTCATGTAAAGTAACAGTAAATATATAATAAATGAAATGGAAAGCTCATCGGTTAAAAATTATTATTTTTTTTTTTTTCGCTAATACCGAAAATACCGGTATTTTGCCTCAGTAAATACCGGTATTTCGAGATTGGAAAATAGCTCGAAATACCGGTATTCGGTATACCGGTATACCGGTTTTGCAATCACTAGTCTCAGATAATCAAGAAAATAATGATCAGGGTCCCTGCGCTGGTTGTCTCTTCTCACTCGATATCGGCTGCCAGGTTTTTCCCAACCGCACCGATCACTTTTTACCCTTCGGCCGAGAGTTGGGTGTGCTAGTCTCGCTGGTGAATCGAGGACAAGTTCAAGTTCACGTACCAAAGGGTAAGAAGCATGCTAGCCAATGGGGATCCCTTGAAGTGATGACATCATTGGAAGCGCGTAAATTTCGTTCGCGCTACGCAACGTGCTCTTATTTTCGCCCAGTCATTTAAACATTAAAATCGCAAATCGCGATGTAGTTTTGAATTTTTAATATGTCGTTTGGGTCACTTTGGGTAGTATTAATCTAAGTTTGCAGTTTTCTTAAGTCTGTGATCACTGCGAAACTCGCGAAAAACTGCGAAATTTGTGAACTGTTTTCAGTTTTTCCTTTATAACTCGTAAACTATGCACCATTCGATGTGTGCATACCCATTTTAAAGAACGCTAAATTTTCAACAAGTCAATATCAAAAGGCGCTCTGTAAGACCAACAGTTTAGGAAATATCGTACTTCAAAAATTGGTGATTTTTTACAAAAAACGAAAAAAAGTATGCTTCGATCATATTTTGGACCAAATATTGACGTACATTCCTATTCTACTAGACAGTAAATTGACATGCAATTATAGTACATTAAATCAGCTTCCATTTAAACCAAAACATAAGTCTGTAGGTTGGTTTCATTGTTTTATCTTCAATAGCGAAAAGATAAATATTCGAAAGTCTTAATTTTTTGAGGAACGAGAAAAAGTGTTTTCTAAAAAGAATAGGAGGACAGTGGACAATAAAAAAAAAATGCATAGAATTGTATAAAAAGGCTAACCCTGTAAAAATATTATTTAAAAAAAAAACCTTACAGGGCAATTTCGCTCATTGTTTCGCTATTTTTATGATTGTTCTTTTTGACTGATCTTATACCGACTTTTTTCAGATTTTCCTTTGTTACTTCTAAACTATGCCATTTTTAGCCTACTTTCCCGTTAAAATTAAAAGAAAGACGAAAATTAGCTTAAAGTAGCTTAATGCATCTAAAAAATATCACCAAATCCAAAAAATATCGCCAAGTTAAAAAAATATCGCCAAGTCCAAAAAATATCGCCAAGTTAAAAAAATAAAAAGGTAAAATGATTATCGAAAAATTAAAAATTTGAAAATAGGGTATTGAGATGGGGAATTTGTGTGTCGGTCGGTCCGTCGGTCGGTCTGTCGGTCGGTCGGTCTGTCTGTCCCCCCCCTAATAACTTTTGAATGAACATTCCGATTCGGACAAACTTTTTTTTGTTGGAAAGATCTCGGCGAGTACAGCTCATTCCCATATTTGATTTTTCGATTTGAACAATTTTTGGTTCAACTTTGAACCGTTCAAATAACCTGTCCCGCGATGCTAACTTTTGAGTGAACAGTTCGATTTGAACAAACTTTTTTTTTGTTCGAAAGATCTTTTCAAGGATACTTCATTTCCGTATCTACATTTTCGATTTGAGCAATTTTTCGTTCAACATTGAACCGTTCAAACAAGCTGTCACCCCTAATAACTTTTGAATGAACAGTCCGATTTAAACAAACTTTTTTTTGTTCGAAGCATCTCTGCAAGGATACTTTATTACCGTATTTAAATTTTCAATTTGAGCATTTTTGGTTCAACATTGAACCGTTCAAGTAACCTTTCTTAACCTAATAACTTTTGAGTGAACAGTCCGAATGGAATAAACTTTTTTTTGTTCGAAAGATCTCGGCGAGTACAGCTCATTCCGATATTTGATTTTTCGATTTGAACAATTTTTCGTTCAATATTGAACCGTTCAGAAAAAAAAATTAACATTAGCGTCTACGGGGAATTTAAGTTGAATGTTGATCCTGAACTTAAAGTCGGATCTCCTTCAAACTAACTTTGTAAGAAAATGGTTTGGATGAGTAATGTTTGTAAAGTACTTTTCTGAGAATTCTTCTGTGAGGACTCTGATTCTGACTCCGACTCCGCAAACATGGCGGAAATGCAGGCTCAGAAAAAAAAATGACTGACTGTGCAGACGATTTTTTGTTTATTTATTCATTTGTTTTATTTTATTTATTATTATTTTTTTTTGGCAGACGATTTGTTTTGTAACAAAACAAAACGAGGAAATTTTATTCTTTATTTATATTTAACAACTGGCAACGGATTAGAAGTGAAATTCGAGACATTTTATTAACGGACGAGTTTTTTTTTTTTCGTTTTTTTTTCTTTCTTTGATAAAATGTGTTTTGACGCTCTTTGTACTTTTGTTTATTTATTTATTTATTTATTTAGTTTATTATTATTATTATTATTATTTTTTTTTTTGAAAACGATGGAGGATTTTTCTAAGGAGGAACTGTAACAGTTACTCTTTAAAAGGTGTGACAAAACTTTATTTATTCGTTAATTACTTTTTACGTGTCTATTTCATCTGATGAGAGGGGTATATTTTGCTTTTCGAAATCAGCTCTAAGTACTAAAAAGGTATGTTTGACATAATTTTCAGTTTCAGATAATCAAGAGAATAATGATCAGATGCTAGAATGCCGATGTCGATGTACGGGAAAGTAGGCTCGTTTAGTTCTTGACAGAATTTCTTGTTATTGATACATATTCCAATTTTAAAGAACAATAAATTGACAACAATTTAAGCTCTAGTGGTGTTCTGTAGGAGCAATAGTTATAGGAGATATTAACAATTTGTCGTTTTTTGTGAAAAATGAAAAAACACATGCTTCGATCATATTTTGAAGCAAATATTGACATAAATTCTTATTCTTCATGACAAAAAATAGTCATGTAATTACAGTACATCTAATCAGCTTTCATTTTCACCTAAAAATAAGTCTGTCGGTTCATTATTTCATTTACAATTGCGAAAAAACAAATATTCGGAAATTTTTATTTTTTGGAGAAATAAGAAAAGTTGTTTTTTAATAAGAATAGGAGGGTACTGAACAAAAAAAAAAAAATGCGTATAGTGGTATAAAGAAGGCATTGAAATATTATTTTCGAAATTAAAAAAAAAAAATACGTAGAGGCCTCTCTCATCTATGAAATAGATAGGTTAAAAGTTAACAAAAGAATAAATAAAGTTGTAGCATCTTTTAAACAATGCAGCTATTATAGTTCTTCCGTAGAAAAGTTCCTTAATTTTTTTGAAAAAAGAATTAATATAAAGTTCATTAAAACGCATTTTATCAAGCAAAAAAACTCGTTCCTAAATAAAATATTTCGAATTTTATTTTTAATCCGTTGCCAATAATTAAAAAAAATTGTTAACGAATTAATAATAAAACTCTCTTAAATGAATAATTTTTTTTCAAAAAAAAAATCGTCTGCCAAAAAAAGCAATGCAATAATAATAATAATAATAATAATAATACTGAATGAAACAAATAAATGAATACACAAAATTTCGTATGCACAGTTATTTCTTGTAAGAGTAGGAGTTAGTCATTTTACGGGTCATTTAAATACGGGAATGAATTATCCTTGTCAAGATCTTTCGATTAAAAAAAAAAAAAAAAGAAAATGCTCAAACCGAACTCTTTACTCATAAGTTATTAGAGGTTACAGGTTGCTTGAACGGTTCAATGTTGCATGACAAATTGCTTAAATTGAAAATCTAAATACGGAAATGAAGTATCCTCGATAAGATCTTAGAGACAAAAAAAAAAAAAAAATCGTTTATAAACCGGACTGCTCACTCAAAGTAATTCGCGGTCGACAGGTTGCTTGAACGGTTCAATGTTGCCCCAAAAATAGTTCAAATCGAAAATTTATATACGTGAATGAAGTATTCTGTCGAACAAGAAAAATTGTTTAAATCGGACTGTTCACTAAAAAGTTAGTAGCGTGGGACAAGTTACTTGAACGGTTCAATGTTGAACGAAAAATTGTTCAAATCGAAAGTTTAAATACGGGAATGAAGTATCCTTATGAGATCTTTCGAACAAAAAAAAGTTTTTTCAAATCGGATTGTTCACTAAAAAGTTAGTGGCGTGGAACAGGTAGTTTGCACGGTTCAAAGTTGATCGAAAATAATTCAAGTCAAAATGTGAAAAGTGGGAATGACGTGTACTCGCCGAGATCTTTCGAACAAAAAAGAAAATCGTTCAAATCGGAATATTCATTCAAAAGTTATTGGGGGGGGGGGGGGCAGCCAGACAGACAGACCGACCGACACACTAATTCCCCATCTCAATAACCTACTTTCAAATTTTTAATTTTTCGAAATTTATTTAATTTTTTTCTTCCTTTTTAGCCTACTTTCCCGTTAAAAATAAAAGAAAGATGAAAAAAGTATTAAAAGTAGTTTAATGCATCTAAAAAATATCGCCAAGTACAAAAAATATCGCCAAATTAAAAAAATATCGCCAAGTCCAAAAAATATCGCCAAGTTAAAAAAATAAAAAGGTAAAATGATTATCGAAAAATTAAAAATTTGAAAATAGGGTATTGAGATGGGGAATTTGTGTGTCGGTCGGTCTGTCGGTCGGTCTGTCTGTCCCCCCCCTAATAACTTTTCAATGAACATTCCGATTTGGACGAACTTTTTTTTGTTGGAAAGATCTCGGCGAGTACAGCTCATTCCCATATTTGATTTCTCGATTTGAACAATTTTTGGTTCAACTTTGAACCGTTCAAACAACCTGCCCCGCGATGCTAACTTTTGAGTGAACAGTCAGATTTGAACAAACTTTTTTTTGTTCGAAAGATCTTCTCAAGGATACTTCTTTCCCGTATTTACATTTCCGATTTGAACAATTTTTCGTTCAACATTGAACCGTTCAAGCAAGCTGTCACCCCTAATAACTTTTGAGTGAACAGTCTGATTTAAATAAACTTTTTTTTTCGTTCGAAGGATCTCAGCAAGGATACTTCATTACCGTATTTAAATTTTCAATTTGAAGATTTTTTCGTTCAACATTGAACCGTTCAAGCAACCTCCCCCCCCCCCTAATAACTTCTGAGTGAACCAGCCGAATGGAATAAACTTTTTTTTTGTTGGAAAGATCTCGGCCAGTACAGCTCATTCCCATATTTGATTTTTGGATTTGAACAATTTTTGGTTCAACTTTGAACCGTTCAAATAACCTGTGCCGCGATGCTAACTTTTGAGTGAACAGTTAGATTTGAATAAACTTTTTTTTGTTCGAAAGATTTTATCAAAGATACTTCATTCCCGTAGTTACATTTCCGATTTGAACAATTTTTCGTTCAACATTGAACCGTTCAAGCAAGCTGTCACCCCTAATAACTTTTGAGTGAACAGTCCGATTTAAAAAAACTTTTTTTTTTGTTTGAAGGATCTCAGCAAGGATACTTCATTACCGTATTTAACTTTCAATTTGAACATTTTGTCGTTCAACATTGAACCGTTCAAGCAACCTTTCTCCACCTAATAACTTCTGAGTGAACCAACCATCCGAATGGAATAAACTTTTTTTTTGTTTGAAAGATCTCGGAGAGGCTCATTCCCATACTTCGCATTTTGATTTGAATCATTTTTCGTTCAATATTGAAATGTTCGGAAAAAAAATTAACATTAACGCTTACGGGGAATTTAAGTTGAATGTTGATCCTGAACTTAAAGTCGGATTTCCTTCAAACTAACTTTGTAAGAAAATGGTTTTGATAAATAATGTTTGTAAAGTACTTTTCTGGATAATCTTCTGTGAGGACTCTGATTCCGACTCCGACTCCGCAAACATGGCGGAAATGTAGGCTCAGAAAAAAATGACTGACTGTGCACAGACGATTTTTTTATTTATTTATTCATTTGTTTTATTTTATTTATTTATTATTATTATTATTATGTTTGGCAGACGATTTTTTTTATGACAAAAATGTTTCATTCACGAGGGCATTTTATTCTTTATTTATATTTAACAACTGGCAACGGATTAAAAGTTGAATTCGAGAAATTTTATCAACGTACGAGTTTTTTTTTCTTTTATTTTTTCTTTCTTTGATAAAATGTGTTTTGATGTACTTTGTAGGGGAGGATGGGGATGAATAGGACAGGGGATGAATGGGACAACTGAATTTTTTATACCTAAAATTAATTTTGAATTTTTGATATTTTACCTTGTCGATGGCAGCACCTGTACCACTTAGTAAATTGTGTTTTAAAGCATTTGCTTCCATGTTGGTGTAAGCAAGACAGCAAAGCTTATTTTCCCACACCAAAAGTAAGTTTTTTTGTTAAAATTACTCCAGTGTTTATTAAAAAAGACTGCACTCAAAGGAAATAATGTTATATCATGTTGAAAATATACTTATTTTACTATGATTTCAGACTGAAATGGAGAAAGTCCATATTTATTTTCTATGCCTACTTTTTGATAGACATAAACATGTGGGTATGGGGATGAATGGGACAACAGTTTGGGGGATGAATGGGACGGTTCCATTTATCACCGCATTTTCTGATTTCAAACCTTTGCATCAGAAACTTACAATGTTCAACACATTAAATTATTTTCTTATTGTTTATGAACTAAAATTCGGTATATAAGTAATTATAACTCTTAAACTACATTGACAAAATGTTGAAACTACTTAACTACATTGTTATTTAAGCCTATTGAATTCTGATCATGGCAATTTATTTTATATTCACATCATAAATTTTTAACTAAGAATAGGTAACAGCTTTAATTGCAGTCAATCCTTTTTGTTTTAAAATATCTATAAATAAAAATAGCAACCAGCATTTTGTAACCATGGTTTTAAAAATTAATTTAACTTTGTTTTGTAGGATGCCACAGAATTAGAAAAAGAAAACAGAACGAATAAGGGGCGCCTCATCAACGATTAAAGAAGCCGTTAATAAGGTTGTCTTGAAGGGAATGCCTGTAAGAACGGTTGCAGAAGCATTTCATATGTTCAAGTCAACTTTAGGCAAATATGTGAAAGAAGCTAAGCAGAGCGCCGATTTAGAATCCTATGCTCCAAGTCCAAATTTTGGAAACAGGAAAATATTTTCAAGCGTAGAAGAAAACCAGTTGAGTGAATATTTGAGAATTTCATCTCAAATGTGTTATGGTCTCACAACTGTTCAAACAAGGAAGCTAGCTTTTGAGTTTTCACAATTCTTAGGAAATGTTCCATCAAGGTGGGAGGAAAATGAAATTGCGGGAAAGGATTGGCTCTCGGGGTTTTTGTCAAGACACCGAGAATTATCCATCCGCATGCCTGAAAATACAAGCCAATCAAGAACGAGCAGTTTCAATAAAAATAATTTAAGTACATTTTTCGAGAAACTTGAAAAGCTACAAAACAAATATAAGTTTGAACCAGGAGACGTGTATAATTGTGATGAGACATTCCTTAGTACAGTCACGGAATGTCCCAAAAGCAAAAAAACAGAAGACCAAACATTAAACTTTTTTCCTAGTCATTTTCTTCACTTGTCCCATTCATACCCAATGTTGTCCCATTCATCCCCTTCTTGGGGATGAATGGGACAGAATACATTCAATCATAAAAAATATGTTAGCAGTGTAAAATGATAGCAAATTGACTGAATTCATTCATTTATGTGTAACAAATAGTTGAAATATTTGTATGAAAATTGTTAAGTGGCTGAAAAATGTAGAACTTTTCGAATATTAATTAAAGCAAGAAATTTTTCCCATTCATCCCCACCCTCCCCTACTTTTAATTTTTTTTTTTTTTTGAAAACAATTGAGGAATTTTTCTACGAAAGAACTGTAACAGTTACATTCTTTAAAAGGTGCGACAAAACTTTATTTATTAATTTATTTACTTTTTATGTGTCTATTTCATCTGATGAGAGGGGCATAGTTTGCTTTTGGAAATCAGCTGTAAGTGCTAAAAAGGTATGTTTGACATAATTTTTAGCCTCAGATAATCAAGAGAATAATGATCAGATGCGAGAATGCCGATGTCGATGTACGGGAAAGTAGGCTCGTTTAGTTCTTGACAGAACTTCTTGTTACCTTTGTTTTGGACTGGGCGATATTTTTGAGATGCATTAAGCCACTTTTAATGTTTTTTACAGTTTTCTTTTTTACTTTAACGGGAAAGTAGGCTAAAAAGCAAAACATTGAGCTAAATTAACCTGTAAGATTTTTTTTACTTATGAAAATAATATTCTAATACCTTTTTATACCATTCTATGCATTTTTCTGTTGTCCAATGCCCTCCTATTCTTATTAGAAAACGATGTTTCTCATTTCTCTAAAAAATTAAAATTTCCAAGCATTTGTTTTTTCACGATTGTAAACAAAATATTATAGCGAAACGAATTCATACATACTTTTTGTGCTTAAATGCAAGCTGCTTAAATGTACGGTAGTTACATGTCAATTTTTTGTCATGTAGAACAGAAATTTATGTCGATATTTGGTCCAAAATATGATCAAAAATATTTTTTTTAATTTTCGCAAAAATGACACATTGTTGAAGTACGATATCTCCTAAACTAATTGGTCCTGTAGAACCCCACTTGAGCTAAAATTGTTGAAACTTTAGTGCTCTTTAAAATGGGGTTCACTTGTATCATCAAAAGCTCATCACATATGAGAATAATTTAAAAGTAACAAATTTTATAATTAATAACAGTATTTTCTTTCATATAAAAATTATTTTGAATGTTACAATTAGTAATTATTTAATTTATTTTTCTACTATGCATCGGTACTGCAAACTACTATATTTTTCATTCATTATAAAAAAAAAGGTTGGCTTCCAATTGTTAAATATGTTTACACTTTAAATAAATCGCATATTCGTTACGACATAGACAATAATAAGTTGCTTATGGATGTTGCATGGATTTCATTTTTTTGCGAAGACTTTTTTTCTTTTTTCTTTATTTTGTTTTAATTTTTTTTTTTTTTTGGCGGTTGGTTCTTTTTTTGTGGTGGGGGGGGGGGGGGTCACCACGAATCACCGCCCAGAGTGACTCTTGCTAGCTACACCATTGGTTCAATATATAACCGCATTAATTCGATGAGAAGAGGAGATACCATTGCGAGCGCTGAATCTACTCGAGTGCTCCTGACCACTCGTACAAAAACGACGGAAAAACCTGTTCGGCCGCAGGTTGGTCCGAACGATTCTTCAACCAGCACCCCAATCCCAACTATCGGCTCGGCAGGGGAAAACGTCAAAAATGATCTCCCTTCCGACAGTTGCGACGACAGAACCTAAGACGTAGAGGGCCTAGACCCCCAAAATGTTCAAAATTTTTATACTTGGTAAAAATATTTTTTGATGTATTTTCAACTCAAAAAACCAAAAAAATATATAAAAATTCGTTGTTAAATTAATTTGGGACATAAAGGGTTAAATGCATAATAAAAAATTCAGAATTGAAAAATCTTTCGTAAACACTTAAAAACATTTTGGTGTCACCCTTCACAAGGACCCGGGATTGTCACCCCGCTAAAAATCCCCTCAAGCTCTTACCGTTTCAAGCCGTCATTTTGCAGCCCCCCTTTTTCAGGGATCCTAGATCGTCAGGATTTGGATCTTGGAAGCTGAAAATTTGCATATGTTAGTTTCAAAGATTTGTTTTCACCTCCATAAAATTTCATTCAAATCGTCGGTGCTCGGAGTCGGAGTCGACATGTTTTTAGCGACTCCGATTCCAACTCCTTTGGTCCAAAATCTGTCCGACTCCGACTCCACAGCCCTGATTATTCGTTTATGCGTTGCTCTAAAGATAAATATTTCACTTATTTGCCGAATTTTCCCCAAAATAAAAAAAAAAAAATATTTTATTTAAAAAGTAAGCATTTTTCTTCACTTTCCTCTTTAATCTGTCACCTTTATTGCTCACGGAAGGCATTTTTTCCGCATGAACTAGAGTTCGGAGAGGGACAATTATCTATTATGCAACGTTTTAAAGGGAACAGTTTGTATGAGGTATGTTACAATTTTTGTTTTCTTTTTATCATTGCAGTTAAGTTACAGTAATTGCCAAACGGTTGCCATTTGTCCCTTTTCTATAGAAACATTCTTATTCATTCTCTCATTAGAATATATGCTGCGTTTTAGTCCTTTGAATAGGCTTGTTCACTTATACGTCTCTCTCACTTATGCGCCTTTTTCTATTGGTCCCTTGGGCCGGCGCATAAGGGAGAGCTCACTGTACCTTTCAAGGGATCAATATTATTCAAAAGCAAAGACATGATTCCTAAAATGTTCTATCTGTAAAAATAGAGTTCCATGAACATAAACCGCATTGACTACTGTTAGAAAGGAAGTCATTGCTTGACGGTGTAGTTACCTTTTAAAGATCGAACCTGAATTCTCCAGAAAAGCTGAGCACGAGCTTATTCCTAAAATAGACATGATGGCAGAAATGTAAGCTTATCTTGTTGTATGCTTATTATGATTACTTCACAGAAAACATGAAAGCGGTTTTGCAATCTTAAATGCTACTAAGACTGCTTGAAAATTGAAAGCTTTTTAATTTCTCAGGAAGGTAAAAGGTTGCTAAATATCTTCGTGTTTCGCTGATACGTTTACAAATATCCTTATACCTAGAAATCGACATTATAAAAGTTGGGAAATTATCAGAGCCAGGATGAGGTTTTATGCTCTTGATCAATTTTAGAGTTTATAGGAAAATTCAGTGATACAAGGTTCCTAAAATATTCATTTTCTCAAAGAACTCGTAGCTAAGATTTCCTTTTTTTTCTCATCCGGAATACATAGAACTCGCTATTTATGTAACCATCGTTGTGCAGTCATTGGGGGGCGGGGTGACGAAACACACGATCATATTCAAAAACTGTTAATACTAGAGACAGGTGTAAGCTCTCATTTTTCCAGAAATAATATGCTCTACAAAATTTGGCTGGTAAATTATTGTTAAGGGGTCGTCTTCAGAATAAATGGCAAAATGGGGTGAGGCGAAAAACAAAAAGTTTTTACGATCAACTTCTAATAGTTTCCAAAAATTGTCTTTGGTGACAGTGAGCGAATGTGAAAAATTTGAGAAAAATCGGTTAATATCTTCAGGGGGCGCTTCGATCTCAAAGCTTTTTTATGGATTTTATGGTTAAAATATGAAAAGAATGTGCCTTTAGGGGACGCATTTTTTTTAATTCATAAGATATATTCATGCATTAAAAGCGTATGAAATAACTCAGAAATTTTTTTTAAATGATATGCTTAGGTTTCAAGCATCTTAAAAAGAAGCAAAAAGGTGAAAAATAGTGATTTTTAGGACATTATTAAGTAAAAACTGATGACTTTTTAAAAAATGAGACATAAAAATTATAAAATGCAAACATATGACAACATTAAACAGCATTACTTAAGCATAAATGAAATATGTTTTAAAAAATAAGTACAAATGTATACAAAATACATGATACGAAAATTTTATGTGTCGCAATTTAAGCTTTCACAATTTTTTTTTTTTACTTTCAAAGAAAGGCAGTTAGTTCCTTTCGAGCCTCTAAACGTACACGAATGAAAACATCTCTCGCTTCTATTCCACTTACGGTCAGTAATGCATCCGTGACCAACATTATGCTGTGTTCCACGAATTGAGCATGACAAATAAATGTTCACATGTTTTGAAAAAAATTGGGAACACCTCCGGTTTTCACGACGTGATGTAGCTCATCTTCAGATGGCATCTTAAAAGCACGTTTTCACACTGCCAATTGATCAAGATTACATTGTCGGAAGAAAAGTCAATCTTAAAAATGATAAAGGAGCAGATATCATTATCATACACAGAATTGGTGCCTCTAACTCTTACAGATGGCAAGCAACTAACTGACATCATTGGCAGTTATTGCCCATAATATTGGCATATATGTGATTTAACGTCACATCCTTACTAAAAATGACCCGTAGAGATCAATAAAAAAATCGTACGAGGAAGTGGCCAACGGATATCAATAGAGCTAAATCAGTAGAAGTCTACTGATATCAATTGAACATGATGCTATGGATCTTTATTGATATTCATAGATTCTACGGTTTTGTTCTACTGATATCACTAAAAGATGCTATGGATCTTGTATTGATCTTTACTGATATCAATAGGTCTCTACTGATTTAACAATATTGATATCGGTAATCCATTTCCCCATACAATTTCTTTTTATTGATCTCTACGGATCATTTTTACAAAGGATACAATTACTCGAACAAGGTGGTATGTCATTCTACAAGTGGTGTGCAAAATATCTAGCAGAACAAAACTGAAATATGCTGTTTATAGTAGCATTAATTAGCCACAGCATAAAAATTTTGTACATATCATTCTATGTCAAATTTAATTTGAATCCTATGCATTTACATTAAATTGGTTTTACATTGTATTACAAAAGCTGTTTGGTGAAGTAATACTTGAAACATCGTATAGTTTTGCATTCTGGAAAAAAATATTTGTATATAAATTTCAAATTCAAGGAAAATCTAATTAACAGCAAAAATTTCTAGTCTTTTTGAAAAAATACAAAAATCTATATTTCTCAAAGAAATCCATTTTTTTTAAATCATTATTATTTTAGACCTTGATCCAAATTATAATTTACAATTCCAAATTATAATTATTTAATACCATATTTAAACTTTCCCACAGATCGTGCAAGTTCCAAAGATGCTAAACGACTGTTTAGAAAGAGAGTCACATTTTGTGATCCGTTGAACAAACAAACAAAATAATAAAAAAAATAATAATAATAATGAAAGTTTCCTTTTTTGAAAGAAAATGTTACAATTTAAGTAAATTCTAAGGTATTTTACTTGGTATGAACTATTTTAACAGAACTAAAGTTCGCTGTAATACTGCGGACTTTAGTTTGGTAGAACGCGTGGTGGGTGATTTGTAACGATATAACTCAAGAACTATTAACAGCTACAAGTTTTAATGGAAAAGAAAATACTTTGCACTAAGCATACAGTTTTTGAGAATTTTCTTCTGAAACATCCCTTGACAACAAATATTGTTTTAACTGATTAAGTGAAGCCATTTGGCAGCAGAGACATCGGTGGTTTTTGCTGCTCGCGCCCAGACAGAATATGGAAGCATGGAATTCTAAACAAAATCACGTGACATAATCGGACCAATGAAACTATTTTTCAGTATTTCTCTTGAGGAATGTTTTTATGTTTCGCTCTTCAAAAAGAGTGATTCTGTATTTCACTCCAATTTTAACAATTTTTAGACGTTTTCTCGTAAAACGTCTCTTTTCAATAAAGATAACACTCAGAAAGATCGAATGCAACTACCATAGGTTTCACTCTTTTCAAGATTTGATTCTCTACCTATCGGATTTCAATTGATGTCAATTAAAGCTTTATGAATATCCATTGGGATCGGTATCCTATTGATCGGATTTCTATTGATGTCTGTGAAGCTTTAAGTGATATCTATTGAGATCAGGATATCCTACTGACCAGATTGCTATTGATGTCTATAAAGTTTTTATTGATATCCATTGGGATGCTTTCCTACTGACCAAATGTCTATTGATGTCTATAAGGCTTTTATTGATACCCATTGAGGCTATGATCAATCGGCTACAGTCATCAATAGCTTCTATTGATACCAATAGAGACATCCATAGAAATCAATTCATATCAATAGAACTGTACTGATATCAATAGATTTTTTTATTGATCTCTATGGGTCATTTTTATTAGGGATATGAATTGTTAAATGATGCCTTCGGTCATCATTTAACATTTCCAGCAAAATACTTTCAGTATATGCAAAAAAAAAAAGTTCTTCACTGAATGATTGGATTGATGACGTGTAGCAGGTCGTCTGGTAAATACTGCGACTAATGAATAACTTGCCACACGTTTCGTGCACCATCCTTGCATGATGAGTTGAACTTAATTAGAAACCTGCAAGGTGCATTAACTTTAACAATGACTGAGATAAGGTTTTCAGGTTTGCTGTCGGATATTCTGTGCCCATGTACGATTGCAAATCTGACTAGCTGTCATGAGTCATCTGGAATGGACTCCAAGACTTGGGTACTGTTTCAGAAAGATGTATGGAGCAGTTGCCCTTAATAACGGCTTCAAATATTTCCAGTAAAAGCCGACAGAGTGGTGTGGTGGTTAAGACGCTGGCTTCTCACGCCCAAAGGCGCGGGATCAAACTTGACTCCAGTCGTTGGATTTTCAAGATGCAGAAAATCGACGGCGTCCATGTCGTATGATTATGCGGCATGTAAAAGATCCCTCGAGTACTTGTTTGGCAGTGTCTCTTAGCAAAACCAAATTCCTAGTGCAGTTTCGCATCGAATAGAGCCCAGGGGCCTCCCCCTAGTGGGGAAACTGGGCGTCAAAATTCTCGTGGCAATGGCATACCACCGGTGGTGATACCACGTGAAAGAGTGGGTGCCGGTCTCGGGAAATGCACTAGGTCTGCAAATGGCAAGAAGCTAAACGCAGCCCCATTTGAAACAAACAAAATATTTCCAATAAATATTTCTGGTCTGATCTTAGGTCAACTCGGTCGATAGTTGGCATGTTTCGCATATTGTGCTCAACTGTCTCATATTTCACCATAGTTAGAGATTTGCAGCCTATCAACATTTTGCCAATAGGACCGCTGAACCCTCGGGCACCAGTTGTTCGTCCATCTAAATGTTCTACTAAATGGCGAAGAAGGATATTACTGAAATGAAGCTGTCGTATTAAACACTGCAATGGTCTGTTAAAAATGTTTCAAGACGTTATATTTATTCACCTTTGATTATAACAAAACCTCCTATAACAATGATGCCATCTGCAGACGAGCTACATAACTTGAAAACCGTAGATGTTCCCCATTTTCTTCGAAACATGTGGACATTAACTTGTCATACTCAATCCGTGAACCCAGCGTAATGTTAGTGACGGATGCATCATTGACCGTAAGTGGAATAGAACCGAGGGATGTTTTCATTCGTGCACATTTAGAGGCTCGAAAGCCTTTCTTTGAATGTAAAAAAAAAATTTTGTGAAAGCTCAAACTGTGACACATAAAATTTTCGCATCATGTATGTTGTGTTCACTTGTGCATATTTTTTGAAACATATTTCACTGATGTTTAAGTAATGCTGTTTAATGTTTTCATACGCTGGCATTTTCATAATTTTTATGTCACGTTTTGCAAAAATTCTTCAGTTTTTACTTAACATTGTCCAAAAAATTACTATTTTTTCACGTTTTTGATTTTTTAAGATTCTTAAAATATAAAAATATCATATAAAACATGTTTTGTAAGTTATTTATCATATGCTTTGAATGCATGAGTATATCTTATGAGTAAAAAAATGCAATGAGATTAGCTAACGGCATTGTTTTTCATATTTTAACCATAAAATCCCAAAAGCTATGATAAAACTGCGATCGCAACCCCCCCTGAAGATATTAACCGATTTTTCTCAAATTTTACACATTCGCTAACTATCACCAAAGACATATTTCAGCAACAATTAGAAGTTGATCTGAATTTTTTTTTTTCATTTTTCGCCCCACCCTAATGGGCATCTTCTTAAAAAAAAATTCGGAGTACCTCTCTTTTTTATTACATACTAGCTGCGTGGCTCGGCACTGCACGGGATCTACCCTAAGAATAAAAGCTATTTTAAGTGAAGCGTCTCTAAACATCCCGATAAGATTGAAATCCATTTCTTGCTGGCACGCTGTACGAAAAAAGAATCAATCGCTAAAAAAGTTTTAAATCCTCTAGTTACAGGAAAAGCCTAAAGCAAAAGCAAGAATTTTATTTGTTTATGTTCGAGAAAAAAATGGCAACACCTTTTTCTTATCGATAATTTCTTTCACGCTAATGCAGACGATATTTTAAATCCAATTTAAAATTGATGTTTCCAAACTTGAAAATGCCCATATCGTTTTCTGTTTGAAGTTAGAGGTTAGGAATTTTCAAAACCTCTGGAAGGAAATTTTCTTATTAGGTACTTTTCGCGAGCTTTCCAATGAGACCACCGTTTCGGGTAGAAAGAACCATTTTGAGCCATTTTTGAGACCTTAAATTGAAATTCGATCAGATCGGTGCTTTTTTGGGGTTCGAAAACCCTTACGGCTTTTCCCGGGTGCCCAAGTACCTCCTTGCCAAATTTGATCCAGATCCGCCATAAACTGTAGATTTGTATAAGGAACATACATACACACAGACACATAATTATGTTTTATGTCAGTGGTGGCCAACCCGCGGCACGCGTGCCACATTGTGGCACGGCGGAGTATTTAGAGTGGCACGCGAAGACTTATTGAACTTTTTTCAAAATTGAGAAAATAATGTGGTTTTCAGCAATTTTGTGGAACTTTTTAACTCTTATTCTCATAGTTGAAAAAATCCCTTTAAAATCCTACTGGGAACGTTCCCAAAACCCTAAGTGATTCTAAATATTCCGACTCAGACTCGGATGATTTTTTAACGGATATCACAACTTAATCACGCTCTACCAAAGATGGTTCAACAAATGACCAGAAATTTGAATTATCACTGCGAGGGAAGTCTTTGGGATAAAACTTTCTATATTAACTTAACTGTTAGCCACGATCGCATCTAGGAGAGAGCAAGGGGGCCCTAGCTTCGGGCAGCAAAACTTAAGTGTATCGAAGCCCAAATGCGGTTCAAAAAATGTGTCATAAACTCCCTAGGAGTCCAAAAAATTCTTAAAATTACGTTTTTCACCCTCTTATTGCAGAAAATTTCTGAAAAAGTGTTCCGGCCCCCACTTCCTTTCCAAAGATCCCTATGTTTAGAAATGCATTTTAGTGCATAAATTTTAAACATTTACAGAGAAAAGCCGCTTTTCTACCTCCTTAAATTAGTTAAATGTATCGTAAAATGACATTTTTGAAACTTCTATTTCAAAAAGGTTGCAGCGCGGATTCCCCTTTTCCTTGCCTGACGTCGCCAACTTTGTGTATGTGTTTTTAAACGAAGGAGCCATCGAATCTCCCAACCTTTTCATTAACATCACCAACTATTACACGAATTGCATGTTAAGAGCCTAAAGATGGAAACATTTCTGGAGGGACCCCCGAACTCTCCTAAACAATCTAAGAATGCATCTTTTAGTTTTCAATTTTGAAATTATTAATGGAAGAGCAAGCACTACTTCCTCCAATATCTCAAAATATAGTCTAAAACTCCAATTTTAAAACTTCAGTTTAAAAAAATTTCCCATGACAGCCTCCAAATCCCGGGTCTTCCAAAGTTATTAAAGATAGTCTTAAATTTATTTACAGACTTTAATTTAGAAAAATTTCTTGTGAAAGGCTGTCGAACTCACAGTTTCCCAAACGTTACTACAAAAGACGCCGTGAAATTAAAGTTAAACCGCGAAGAGATGGCTGGTCGATTGGAAACGGAAACGGACCACTTCATTTAAAAATAGGTTGGATTAGTGAGAAAGCACAACTTCATTGCTTACGCGTTCCAGCAGATCCAACCTATTTCAAAATGAAGTGGTCCGTTTCCGCTTCCAGTCGATACACCATTTCTTTGCGGTTCAACTATACTTGTTTACGATTTCAGTTTTGAAAACTCGCCGAGGGATATCTCTACATTCTCCCTCTTATTTAAAGTCTGCTGATATGGCCTAGACCTGAGCCTTTCGTTCTCAATGACTACTCAAAAATGACTTCACACAATGTCGCGAAAAAATCCAATGGATTTGAGAAATGGATTGGAGAAAGGTACCCTGAAAGGTACCTTTCTCCAATCGTTTTCAAATAAAACCTAAAGTCACAATTTTAGGACAATTTCGAACACGCTTTAGAAGAGATGAACATGATAACATTAAGGTTTCGCTCTATGTGACAGTCTACGTTTGTACTTTTCAAACTTCAATGTTGAAAATTTTCCAGAGAGCGAGAGCCCCTACCAATTTACCGTTTCCATAACTTGACCAAAGATAGCAAAAAATGAGTTTTCCCTGCACAGAGCTTCTTCACTGCGCAAACTGAGAGAAATAATATAGTATTTTAGTAAAAGTTACACAATCAGCCCATAAATTTAAAAAAAAATCCCTTTTTCGTCATTGAAAAATTCAAAGTGGCACGCGAAATATTTCTTTTCCCGAAAGTGGCACTTTTCCCAAAAAGGTTGGCCACCCCTGTTTTATGTATATGGTTTTATGATCAGCATCATCAATTACCTTTGAGAAACAAATTTCATTTCATTTAATAAAGCCGTTGTTTCAAAATTGAAATGAGAAAAAAAAAATTGGTAATGTTGATACTTTTGACAGTTTTGAAGATATTATTTAGATCACCTTGGTTGAGGCAAATATTTTTTTTTATCAAAACATGAATTAACCCAATAATGAAAACGTTATTTACAATCTCTACGATTAAATTTTGAATTTTTATCAACGAAGAAAATTATGTTAGAAAAAAAAAAATCTTAAACCATATTATTTTTTGATGGAAAAGCAATCTAGGAAAGCTTATATAAGGGTCATTCCAAGTCAGGCGGCGTCCCCACTCGACCCCCTCCGAATTTGATTAATTTTTTTTTTGGATATACATGTAAGACTTGCATGAAGCCATACCAAATTATAGCTCCAAACGCCCTATGGTTCAGCTAATATAAATTATTTTGTAAAGGCCTCTTTTTTGTGTCGTGAAAAAAAAAGACCAAATCGTCAAGTTTGTGCTTTTATTGCTCGCAACCTAAGACGATTATCAGGCTGAAATTTGATGATTCTGTTCGCTGATTAGGGTAGAATAGTCTACTTGTGTAACAAAAGCTCAATGCACTGTAGATTTTTTGCAATTTGCTGCCAAAGTTGGTAAAAAATCGTATTTTGGCAAATTTTGACCATACGTTATCAGCTTGTATCTGCTGAGAGAATGACTTTCTGAAGCTAATTCTTTCCTCGTTTGTAGCCTGATAGTTCGTCCGAAAGGTGTGCAAGTGGCATCTTGATAGCTCAAATAATTGCTGAATTATGCGAGTTGAAATTCCAGTCAAAATTTTTTTTCTCAATTTTGTCTCAATTTCAAAGGGCAATATCTCAAAAGGGTCATCTTGAATTTCAATTTTCTTTACATCATTGGAAAGAACACACTTTTCTTAACTAAAAAACGTTATTTTTATTTTTGAGACAAACCAGTTTCAAGGGATATTGCAGATCAAAAATGTGTACGTCATTCCACGTGAAATCAAAGAAAAAGAGACATAGACCTTAAAAGTTCATGTCAATTTGTTCTATTAAAATTTACAGGAGCTATTGTACTTATGTTCTGATGAAAAAAACCTTTTTTAGATATTTTTGAACTTTAGTTTTTGTGTGCGCATTCGTAAAAACTCAAGAAATGGCAAAAAATAAAGTTTCGTTTTTAACAAAAAGAATTATCTTTTTATCGCTGCTATAAGAGCTTGAGTCTTTTCTATGTGTTATTTTAAAGCTCTTGAAACAGAATTTCGGATGATATGTCACTTGGCAAGGTTGTAGGTCATTAATATTTCAAGGTCATAAAAAGCATTTTCCCATTTTTCATCATTTTTCTTTATGGGCAAATTGCAATCATAGGCTGAATATCTAGACACATCCTCGGCAGTATAAAGAATGGATTTTCAATTACTACTTATCATATTTTCAATTACTATTGTTATCATTTACATGGCGGAAATAATTGCAATATTCAACTCTATCGAAAACTTTCGTTATTGCTTTTTAGAATAATGGCTTTGCAGTTCCATTATACATATTTTTTATCACATACACACCATATTAATTGTTTTATTTATTTATTTATCTCATTTATTAATTATTTTTATTTTTAATTTTTTGAAAAAGGAAACAATGCTTTTTATGACCTTAAAATATTAATGACACCTTGCAAAGTGACATATCATCCGAAATTCTGTTCCAAGAGTTTTAAGATAACTCCTAGAAAAGACTCAAGCTCTTATAGCAGCTATAAAAAGATAATTCTTTTTGTTAAAAACGAAACTTTATTTTTTGCCATTTCTTGAGTTTTTACGGATGCGCACACAAAAACTAAAGTTCAAAAATATCTAAAAAAGGTTTTTTCATCAGAACATAAGTACAATAGCTCCTGTAAATTTTAATAGAACCAATTGACATGAACTTTTAAGGTCTATGTCTTTTTTCTTTGATTTCACGTGGAATGACGTACACATTTTTGATCTGCAATATTCCCTTGAAACTGGTTTGTCTCAAAAATAAGAATAACGTTTTTTAGTTAAGAAAAGTGTGTTTTTTCTAATGATGTAAAGAAAATTGAAATTCAAGATGACCCTTTTGAGATATTGCCCTTTGAAATTGAGACAAAATTGAGAAAAAATTTTTGACTGGAATTTCAACTCGCATAATTCAGCAATTATTTGAGCTATCAAGATGCCACTTGCACACCTTTCGGACGAACTATCAGGCTACAAACGAGGAAAGAATTAGCTTCAGAAAGTCATTCTCTCGGCAGATACAAGCTGATAACCTATGGTCAAAATTTGCCAAAATACGATTTTTTACCAACTTTGGCAGCAAATTGCAAAAAATCTACAGTGCATTGAGCTTTTGTTACACAAGTAGGCTATTCTACCCTAAACAGTGATCAGAATCACCAAATTTGAGCCTGATAATCGTCTTAGGTCGCGAGCAATAAAAGCACAAACTTGACGATTTGGTCATTTTTTTCAAGACACGAAAAAGAGGCCTTTACAAAATAATTTTTATTGGCTGAACCATAAGGCTTATGGAGCTATAATTTGGTATGGCTTCATGCAAGTCTTATATGTACATCCAAAAAAATTTTCATCAAAATCGGAGGGGGTCGAGTGGGGATTTTCTCAAAATTTGGGACACTTGACATGGAATGACTCACAAGGTTATCCAAAACTTGATATCAAAATATTTAGAAAAGATATCAAAAATTTTGAAGCCATGGGAAGAAAAGGAAAGAAATAAAAGAAAAAAAATATTCCTTTCTTTCAGGAAAAAATGGAAAAATTAATTTGTTTACAACTTAAATTGAAGTTTAATAGTTATATTTTCATGAAAAAAATAAAAGGTTCAAAATACTTAAATATATGTGTCGTCAATAATAATTTTTCTTCTTTAAAATGCGTCAAAACTATGTAAGAGGCAGTTTTTATGAGAGTCAGGCAGGTCAGATACGTACCATTTTTGATTTCGCTCAAAATTTTGCAGTGGTTTCGTCGAATGATTTTAGAAAACACGTAAATTTTCTTTTCCCCAAAAACATTTCTGGGGACCTGTAAAAATTCCGAAAGTTGGTCCCGATTTAGTGATTTTCAGATTGCGACCTTTTCTAAAATTTGATTATCTCAGCCATCTTCCTCAGATTGAGCTTCAAGAAAAGTGTTTTTTGCAATTACATCATCACCCTAGTAACAAGAAGTTCTGTCAAGAACTAAACGAGCCTACTTTCCCGGACATCGACATCGGCATTCTAGCATCTGATCATTATTCTCTTGATTATCTGAGACTAAAAATTATGTCAAACATACCGTTTTAGCACTTAAAGCTGATTTCTAAAAGCAAAATATACCCCTCTCATCAGATGAAATAGACACATAAAAAGTAAATAAATGAAAAAATAAAGTTTTGTCGCACCTTTTAGAGAATGTAACTGTTACAGTTCTACCGTAGAAAAATTCCTCAATTGTTTTCAAAAAAAAAATTAAAAGTACAAAGTACATCAAAACACATTTTATCAAAGAAAGAAAAAAAAAGAAAAAAAAAACTCGTCCGTTGATAAAATGTCTCGAATTTCACTTTTAATCCGTTGCCAGTTGTTAAATATAAATAAAGAATAAAATGCCCTCGTGAATGAAACATTTTTGTTACAAAAAAAATCGTCTGCCAAAAATAATAATAATAATAATAATAAATTAAATAAAACAAATGAATAAATAAACAAAAAATCGTCTGCACAGTCAGCCTTTTTTTTCTGAGCCTGCATTTCCGCCATTATTGCGGAGTCGGAATCAGAGTCCTCACAGAAGATTATTCAGAAAAGTACTTTACAAACATTATTTATCAAAACCATTTTCTTACAAAGTTAGTTTGAAGGAAATCCGACTTTAAGTTCAGGATCAACATTCAACTTAAATTCCCCGTAGGCGCTAATGTTAATTTTTTTTCTGAACGGTTCAATATTGAACGAAAAATGGTTCAAATCAAAAAGCGAAATATGGGAATGAGCCTCTCCGAGATCTTTCAAACAAAAAAAAGTTTATTCCATTCGGATGGTTCACTCAGAAGTTATTAGGTGGGGAAAGGTTGCTTGAACGGTTCAATGTTGAACGAAAAAATGTTCAAATTGAAAATTTAAATACGGTAATGAAGTATCCTTGCTGAGATCCTTCGAACAAAAAAAAAAGTTTATTTAAATCGGACTGTTCACTCAAAAGTTATTAGGGGTGACAGCTTGCTTGAGCGGTTCAATGTTGAACGAAAAATTGTTCAAATCGGAAATGTAAATACGGGAATGAAGTATCCTTGATAAGATCTTTCGAACAAAAAAAAGTTTGTTCAAATCGGACTGTTCACTCAAAAGTTAGCATCGCGGGACAGGTTATTTGAACGGTTCAAAGTTGAACCAAAAATTGTTCAAATCGAAAAATCAAATATGGGAATGAGCTGTACTCGCCGAGATCTTTCCAACAAAAAAAAGTTTGTCCAAATCGGAATGTTCATTCAAAAGTTATTAGGGGGGGACAGACAGACCGACCGACCGACCGACAGACCGACCGACACACAAATTCCCCATCTCAATACCCTACTTTCAAATTTTTAATTTTTCGATATTCATTTTACCTTTTTATTTTTTTAACTTGGCGATATTTTTTTGGACTTGGCGATATTTTTTTAACTTGGCGATATTTTTTGGACTTGGCGATATTTTTTCGATGCATTAAGCTACTTTTAATACTTTTTTCGTCTTTCTTTTA
>JAXGGA010011940.1:0-40587 GCA_038373865.1 Uloborus plumipes | reverse complement strand
GTCAAGTTCAGAACTGAAAGTAGAAGATAATGATTAGTTATTTAGTTTACCTTCTGGATCAACTTCTTTTGCAAGTTTGAGAGCGTCTGAAGTAGCAATATCTTGATTTGCAGCAGTTACAGCTAATATCAGACAGCTATCTTTTTTCACATAGGTGAGCAACATGTCTCTGATTTGATGTTCAATATCAGGTGGTTGATCACCGACTGGTACACGAGTCATTCCCGGAAGATCAATCAATGTCAAATTCAAAACTAAAACACAAAAGTATTAAATTTAATGCTTAGAATTTCAGTAGACTTTATGTTTGAGAAATATAATATAAAACAAAATATGGTGAAAAGTCAAGATCAGACTTGCCAACCTGCCAACCTTACCACGCAGAAAAGCATGAGAAACAAAATAACAAAGCCGGAGAAATGTTTCATCCATGGAATTAAATTAATGGTAATTCAAACTTGATAATTTTGATGTTTGTAAAATATTAATGTGTGTGTGTGTGAACACAATATAATATTTATATTTTTTTAGTTAAAATTTTTCAAAGCCAATTTAAATTTTTTTTTTCCAGTAAAAAAAGAGTGGATTCTTTTGCTTTAATAGTCATTATGTTCACAATAACTTCCCACTAAAGCTGAATGCAACACTAAAAAGCCTTCTGAATGTACTCTTGACAGTTCAAGTTTGACGATTTTGTTAATTTCTTAAAAAACAAGAGCAAATTACACAGGAGGCAGGAAGCTAGAGATTGATCCCCAAAGCAGGAGTCTCCAGCTTAAAGCAGGAGAGTTGACAGGTCTGCGCATAACAATTCTTCTTATGATGAGTAGTAAAAAAAGTTCATGAACAAACGTGAAAATTCAGTTTTGTAGGACAAGCTTCAGAAGGAGTACCCACTCTAACTGAAAAGTGCACCTTGATGCAGCAATACAACCCCAAATCACATACTGCTAAGAAGACTAATGATAAGTTACAGGAAGATGGAGTTGAGTTTTTGCTACACCCAGCTCACAGCCCAGACTGCGCACCATTCGATTAGTCTTTTCTGCTCAACGCAACACTTTCTGAAAGGTCACAGGTTCCAGTTTGTTTGAAGAAGCATGTCATGAGCTCTTAGATTCAAGGCGCTATGAATGATACTCTTTAGAACTATGCCTCTCTTCTTCAAAGAAAGTAAAAGAAAAAGCGAGAGATAGAGGGAAAAAAACCTACCATGAGGAGAATGAACTCTTAAGTTGATAGGATGAGGGGAAATTCCTTTGTTTGTACCGGTGGTTCTGTCAGTTTCATCTTCAATTTCTTTTCTGATTGCATCAAAGTCGGTAAATGATTTTCCTTTGAGATGAAGAAATTCTCCAAATTCTAAAAAACATTCAACAACAGGATAAGTCACTTTAAATATAAAATATAGTTGTGTAGGAGTGAAATAATATAGGTAACAAGAAGTACTGTCAAAACCATTCAACTTTTCCATATATTAACAACAACAATTCTCTAGCAAAAAATTAATACTTTCCTCAAAAAGCTGAGGTTGCAAATTATCTCACAAATACATTTTTAACATTCAAAACTGATTTCTAACAACAAAATTGCTCCCATCATTAGGCATACGTTCCCCTGATCCTCCTTCTTTAAATGCATAAACAGTGAAAAACTTAAATGCTTTGTTTGTATCGAAACTTTTAAAAGTTATTGAAGGTGGAGTCCACAACACAGACAAACACACATCCCATCTCATAGCTCCCAAACTTTATTACTATTTTTTGCTTTAGAATATTTATTGACATAATTTAGTAATTTATTTTACAGAAAATTTTTGATTTATTATCGTTCATTTTGTAATTTAGTTTACAGTAAATTTTTGATTTATTTTTGATTTAAAGTATAATTTTATGAGACAGGTTAAGTCATTTTTAATACTTCTTTTTTACTTCATTTGGAAAAGTCTAATTTACTTATGCAGTAACATACATGTCATTGCAAACTAATAAAGCTGTTTGGCAAATGTTTTACTAAAAAATACAAACATTGGGTTCAGTAAAAACAAAGTCAGGAAATAAATTAATTATTAAAATAAATAAATAAAATAAACTAAAGTGGGAAAGAGAGAGACTGGTAGTTTAAAAGTGTCATTCTGGTATCTACAGTACAAACTTGACATCTAAAAACTTATATCATGCCTCCACACATGAAGTTTGGAGGAGAGTCCAGCCTTCACATTACAACTTGAATTTTAGCTCTTAATATTTTATGCATAAATTCAACATATTTAAAAAAATTAGTGCAATTACTGTAAAAATTGGTAAAATAATTACAAGCACCAAAAAAATAAAAATAAAATATTAAATAGCAATGATTATTATTATACGTATTGAACTACAATAAACAAATCAAAATATAACAAACCATGAGGTGAATTTATTAACTGCAAGATAAGTGGTCTACGAGTTACGATTCCAGACCCACGTGGTAAAAAGTCCCTAAAAGAGACAACAAAGATATTAGTAATCACTTAAAAAGTACATTTTATTTATCAATTTTAAAATAGATGTTTAAATCTTAATCTACTTAAAGAAAGCTTTAGCATGACAAAGAAATCTAATATCCAATCAAAAATGGAATTAAATGATTTAAATCACCTTGGGTTCCTCATTTAAATCCACTTCTGATATTATCCCAAATCCTGATTTAAATCCAGTAAAAAAAGATTTTTGTCATTTTTCAAAGAGAAACCTCTCAGTAACAGGAGAAGTTATTCTCACATGGCTTAAGCCATATCGTTAATGAAATGTCTCAAAGCCATGTCATTAACGATACCGGCAAAAGTTAAACAAACTGTTGAAAAGACATTGCCTGCTACTGAAAGCCATTCTTTTAGATTGGCAAAAATGAAATGAAATTAGTAGTCAAGTTCAAGACCATTCTCATGTACATATCAAACTGTAGTTTGATATATTTAGAAAGTTCATTGAAAAAAATAGTAAAAGTTAAGAGAAAATAAATACATAAATTTATTGGATTACATTTTGAACAAAAATATTCAGTTAAAACCTTTGAATTTTTGAAAAAAAAAGCAACTGATCTCGCCACAATGATCAACTTTAACTTTTAATAGAAAAAAAAAGTGCAATTACTACCTATCTAATGAATGTAAGAAGATGATTATGACATAACAAGTACCCTTACAGAATGAGCTTAAAGAGTATAAATAAAAAAAAAAAAAAGAGGAAAAACAAAACAATTCTTTTTTTTATCGAATTGTGAAAAAGGGAGCTGTCATAACTTGACTTCTCAAGAGCGTGAGTCATTCATGCTTTTGTGGGTGTTAATATAACTGATGGCTGCCGTACATGCATTGCAAACGTTAAAATGTCGCAATGAACTATCACAAGCAATAAATTTTATAGCATAAAATATGATTCACCTGCCAACAAAATTTTCCAATACGCTACTTTTTCCAGCACTTTGTCCTCCAACTACAGCTATCTGTGGTAAGTCAATGGACAAGTTTACACCTAATTTTGTAAAAGCATCATGTAGTTTATTAACAATAGGAATTAAGCCATCCATTCCTTCATTTCCTGCCATTTTAATTAATGATTTAAAACGCTTTCTATCACAGTTTACCAATTATTACAAAATTACGGAACCATCATATTTATAAAAAGAAGTAGAAGTTACTAACAAAGGAGACTTTATTTTAAAATGTAGCAATGAAAATATTATTGTAAGCCTAAAATACATTTTAAATATTATACAAAAGGCATAAATTCAAAACTAGCTTCTTTTTTTCACAAAGCTCCTATTTTTATTTCAAATTGTCTTAGAGTACTATCGTTTAGCCACTACTTTATCGTTCATACACACTACCCTCTAAACTCTACTCTTCGTTTTGTTTACAAAATGAATGTGTGTCGGCTGCTTCAGTTTTGGATGCCGCGCGATATTAAACGGCAAAGGTGTGTGTTCAGTGTCATTTGAAAAAAATTGAAAATGTTTTTTTTTCCCTTGTAATTATACATAATTTCATAACATTCTTTTTTTCAGTTACTTATGGGTCTTCCTAAGATGTATTCATAATAATGTAAATGCCCAAACGCTTGAGTTTTCGACTGAAAAATCTACGTCTTTGCAATTAACTTCAGACCTTAGGAGATCAGAAATGCTATGGAAGAAATACCGAAAGCCTGACATTCTAAGGAAATTCCTTCGTAGCTGTTATTTAAAAAATGCTAGTTCTCTCAACTACATTACAAATTTAATCTGTGTTGCTTGTGACCGATATGCAGGTACTCCTGATTTACTGCACAATATGATTATGACTTATCAACAATTTTTGGAAGAAAAGTGCATTGACTTTTCACCGACTTTTGAAGAAAAGTTAGAAGTATTGAATTACGTTGTTTCGTGTAAAAATTACCAATTAGTTCAGCTTGTATGTTGCGTGTTTAAGATAAACGAAGAAACAGATCGATTTAGATCTTTTATCCAAGACCTTCTAGTACACAGAAGATTAAGTGAAGTAAGAAATAAAAAAAGCTTATATACTCTCATATTTTTGAAACACTTTATAAGCTCTTTGTCACAAGATTACTTTTTTTATAGGCAGCGTTCTGTATCCGAGCTATGAATCTGCATCATGAATATCCTATGGAAAAGGTAAAGGTGCTATGCTTTAAATTTATTTAACTTATCAACATTTTGAAACTAATATGTTCTATTGGCGATCTTAGAGCTAAATGATAATTTTAACTACATTTACTATCTATCTTCAAAAAAAAAAAAAAATGTTTGTTTTTGGCACACATCCTAGAAAAAGTTTAGGTTTGAACACATGAAATCTAGTTTTTATCAGTTTAGGTCAGGTAAGGTATTTTAAAATTTTTTAGAGGAGGCTCTGTTAGCCTCTACTTTCCTTTTAACCCTTTTAGAGGTCAATTTTTTTTTACCGGAAATAGTTCTAAAAGAGACATTTTTTAAAAAATGCACATGAGCTGAGATCATTGCATGAGGCATCTGAGAAAGAATCTAAATAATTGGAAGAACGAGGTTTGAGGGTGCAAGATTCAGAAAAATACACAAAAAATGTATGTTTTATAGTTATAATTCTCTTCTAGGCGGGGTGCGTACTTAAAAATCTTACAAGGGAGCACACCTAGGTCTATGTACACTACTCTTCGTGTGTACACTGTACTGGCAAACTGCTTAAGGGTTTAATGTGTCTTTAAGAAAATGTTTTTTGGAATTGGATCTGGAAAAAGATAAAAAAAATCCTGGCCTAGTTAGGTGTGCCCATCCTCATCTCGAGCGATGGCACCGGCCCAATTACCACATAGCATCTAAGAACAATACCTCTCCCCAAAATAAGAAAAAGATGCCTCCTTAAAATTTCATTGAAGCAATATGTGTCATGTTGAGTTCCTTATTGGGCCCCTCTGGGTATCACATTTTAAAATATTAAAAATATTCTCTACTCTTTTCTCTTCAAACTGTCCTAGCCCGTAACAAATACGCCTTGCTGGACATCAATAGACTCTGGGCCCATCTCGGCTTGTTCTTGTCAATTTATAAATCCCTAAGTAAGACTGAGAGCTCATTTAACTTGATTCACCCCATTGCAAATAACAGAGTTGCTTTTGGTAAACTCTTTCAAATGTGTACAACCATTTTTCTGTAGTAATTTCTTCTAATTTTCAAAACTTAAGTTATAAAATACATTTATTTTGTATCATTGTCAAAGTATTTTTTGAATCTTATTCAGAAAGTTTTTGAAATATTTTTGTTAATAGTCCAAATCATTTTATTATTTTTTTACTGTAAAATAATAACAGTAATATCTTAAAATGATTATTTTTTAAGTAATGGCATCTTATAAGTGAACTTGATTGATTTATAGTTTTTCAATCTTTTATTATATATTTCAGGTGATATTGCCTCTTTTGTTTGAAGGAATTATTCATCCAGTGATTATATATTTATCAGATCATCAAGAAATGCAACTAGCTGTAGTGAAGCACATTGACAGCCTTATAGATATGAAAGCCACAGATCCCAGCACACCAGAATTCAAAAAATCAAGAAAGCTTTTTAAGACTCTGAATACTTTAGTCAATGTTTTAAAAATTCCTCCAGGTTGGATATTTTTTGTATATTTACCTTAAATTCTTTTTAAATCAATGATATGAACTTGAGTTTTGATGTCTAGCACATTTATTACACATAAACTACATTTTTATTGATAACAGTTATCCAAAATAAATAATTTTATATGACTATTGTTGCAATGTTTTTTTTTTAACCGAAATATTTCATGTAATTTTTTTAAAATTTGCTTGTGGAATTAAGATTTAGAATAAATTTACTGATTTGAATCTTTTGTATTAATGTGCTTTTGAAAAGAACTTAAATAATAAAAAAAAGTTTTTCCTCTTTTTGAAATAAGAAATAAGCAGTTAAAAATTAGTTCATGAGCTGACTGTATTGCATCTGAAGTCAATTTATTCTTCTAAGGCTAAACATTCTAGTTTTTTCTTTCTTTTTTTACAGAAACTTGCAGAAATTTACATTACTTTAGGAGTAGAGGAGCTTTATATGTATTAATCAAAAGGAGACTTGATGTAAGTGATTTCTATCCAAAAAAATTAAAAATTTTTTTTAAAGGATTGGCAAAACGTGCATTAATCATCATTTTTTTACATAATTGTAGCAATCAATCACAGAAGAGGTCTGGGAAGAAATGGTGATGGTAAGATAGTTCAGTTTTGCTCAAAAACTAATTAATTTCTGTTGATCTGGGATTGAAAATTTGTGTGCTACACAGCTAACGGTTATTGATAATGAGGGTAATTGCATCATTTATTAAAAATAAACTTTTCAAAATTTATGTGTTTGATAAAAACAACATTAATTTCTGGCCATCCTAATAGACTCTACCCTCTTCTTTGTAGTTCCTTCCTCTTGTAATCCCAAAACACATGTCTGTAATATTCATATCTATTTTGTGCTTTCAATGCTAATTTTTTTTTGCCAGTAATGATTTGCTAGCATGAGATTTTATTTGTAAATCTCTAGTACCATAGCTTATAACAGGGCTCTCCAACCTACGGCCCGCGGGCCGAATCCGGCCCACGAGCAGATTTTTTCCGGCCCGCGGAAAAAATCTGTTTTTTCAAATCCCTTTAAAAAAAATATTTTTTTTTAAAATTAAATTAATCAGAACAGTGACGATCTCATAGTGAATACGCCAAACAATAAATAAAAATCTATTCAAACTTTAATGCAAAGCTTTGTTTTTTAAATTTTTTTTACTTCTTTCGACAGTAATACCCATCTCTCTTTGTTGCCCTTTCCGAGAACAAATCTCTTTTCTCTGCTTCACATTCTCCCGTTAGTCCCCTAACATTGGGCATTTCCTGTCCCCAGCTGCTAATTTTTAATGCGAGATTCTGAATTTTTTAAAACAGTTTGATAATTGTAATCGAAAGTCTTCCACAATTAGAGCTTTAATATGAACATCAAATACTGCATATTTCTCTCTTCGTTTTTCATTTTCAAAATTTTGGTTTTTTTTGTAATGTTCGTGTAACTTTTTATTTAGCTTTACAATATGGGGACGTGAATTCCCAGTTCCATAAAAGGTTTCCTCACAAGAGAGGACGGTTTTCGAAAATATTGGCTGTCTTTTGCTAATTTCAGGAAACGGTTTGGCTATTTTCTTACTGTTTTACTTGCAAACCCAAGAGTATATTGATATTTTTTTAGTCTTCACGCTCTCACGATTCACTCAAGACTGCTTTCCAGGAATGCCAAAAAGAAGGTAATCTCCTTTCATTTTACAGTTCTCTCTCGGAAAAAGACTTTAAGAACATAAAAAATCACGCTCGAGTTATGTTTTCTCTTTTTGGGTCTACTTACAAGTGTGAGCAGACATTTTCAAAAATGAAGTATGTTAAATCTAAGTACAGATCCTCTTTATCAAATGAACATTTAAATCAACTTTAATGATCGGAACTACGAAGTTTGACCCTAAATGGACTGAAATTTTAAGAGGCAAACAAATGCAATCTTCTAATTAAAAATTGTCCTACGCGTTGCACTTGCTCTGTCCTCATTTATTGTTAAGTTTCTTATCATCATTAATACATAAAATTCATTTAATAAAATTGTAGTATATTGCAAGGATTTATTTTTTAGTCTCGTGACTTTTTTTTTTTTTTTTTTGAAACTCCTTTTGGAGAGCAAAATACATTTTATGGGAAAAAAATGACTTTTATTTCAGTTTTCTGAACTGCTCTCTAAATTTTACGAGTTTCCGTAATGTTACAAAAAAACCATCTGAACTGAACTATTTTAGGACGTTGGCCCGCCTCGCTTCCAAAAATTTTCAATTTGGCCCCCGAGTGAGAAAGGTTGGAGACCCCTGGCTTATAAAATTAAATTTTACTTAGAGCTAAATGTGATCAAAATGCAATTGTAAATGATTCTCTTTTCCTTTAACAAAAGTATCTTTAATATTGTTTCAGTTTGAAAAAAATTATTGAAGTTTGAAATGATTCAATTATCTTTTTTATATCAATGGGAGTTTGTGTAGTGTTGTAATATATATTATTTTAAAAATTTAAAGGGCTTGAATTATATATCCTTTGTATTGCAATATTGCGATTTACAGTTGGCAATGAATTACAATGTAGAAACTCTGACATTGTCCAACCCTAGTTTTGATACAATTATACAGATTGGATAAGACAGATTTAGGACATAAGGAATTTCATATAAAGCTAGAGTGGGAAAGGTTTTTTGTCCTGCTTTTGATTTTCTCCATTCTGGATTATTTTGCCAAAAACAGTATTTTGGTGAAAACATTACCGTTTAACGTTATATATTTAATGAACATATTTGTTTCAAAATAAAGCCCAATGCGTAAGAATTTTGAAAAAATCCCAAAACCAATATTGTAATGGAAAACCCAATATCTTGGAGAAAAATTCAAGCTTTGGCAGCCTTATATATATATATATATATATATATATATATATATATATATATATATATATATATATATATATATATATATATATATATATATTAATATATATATATATATATCATAAGTAGCTTGGGGACTTCTTAACTGCAAGGTTGAATACACGACATGTACTTTTTAAAAATCAGGTGTAAGTAATGGGAAGGCATGGTAATTTGTGTTTTCATTTAACTCTTGATAAAACTATTTTTATCGATTTTGACTGTATTAAAGATATTCTGTGGATTAAGATTAGTTAAAAGAAAAAAAAATCATTCACGCCGTTGGGCTATTGAAAATGATTAGCTTTCTTAGAGAGTGGGCATTTTTACCGAATTTAAACAGATACATTATACTTTTCCTCACAAATGGTTAAGTAGTGTATCGCAGTTGTTACATTTATTTCCCTTGGTGGGAGTTATTTCTTATTGTGTGACTGGATCGTCATAACATTTTTGTTTGTGTAAATTTTTATCAAAAAGTATATTTTTATACAAATTAGCCATTGCAAGAAAACATGTATAAAATATCTGATGAGTATAGACACTATTTTAAGTTGAAGCTATGACACTGATGCATTTCTTACAACCACTGAAATATTGTGGCAATTAACATGCATATCAATTTAATTGAAATCGTTTCCAGTAGAGCAATTCAAAAATGTTATGAGATTTATATGCATGACTGTTGAAAAATAACTTTAATTTTATTGTTGTGTTTTTTACAAAATGAAGAAATAAGCTGTTGAAATTTATGTCTAATCATACAAACTTTTGGTATTTCACGAACAGCAAAATTTAAATAAAACGAAAGTTATGTGTTGTCACACATATACAATGTGTGAATGAAATTAAAAAAAAAAAAAAAAAACATTAAATTTTGTCTATACTTTTTATTTTCCATTTGTTATGTCTTCAAGGACATCTACTTCAGGGACGTCATTTCAAGTTTTTCTGGGGAGGTGGGGGGGGGGGGGGGTCAAAGGGTCCAAACACAATGCACTTTCATGGAAAAACATTAAAAACCACGCCCACTTAACATGTAAATACATTGATTTCTCAAAGTCAGGGGGAGGAGCAATTGACCCCCCCCCTGCCCCCTAAATGACGGGCCTGATCTACTTTTGATATTTCTTTCTTCTGAATCTGTCTTTTGTAAAATTAACTTTAGCAAAAATTAAAAATGATGTTTTAATTCTTTTCTGTTTTTTGTTGAACATATAAAATCAGAAAATATAATATTAATATATATATATATATATATTTTATTTTTATATGATTTTTGAGTGATTTTTTTTTAAAGCAAATTGTTCAGAAAAATGAAGAATTGAAGCCTTTTTTGGTGGAACTTCTGGTGTCAAAAAATGATATCAAAACTGCAATGAAGATGGCTGAAAAGTTGAATGTTACTGTTGATTATTCAGGCCTTGAAAATACCAGTGTTAATAGTTCTGAGTAAGTCATTTCATAATTGTCCCCTTTTCAAAGATAAAATGTTTTTTCCCCTCATTAACTGTGAAGCAATGGCAGTGTAAGTAATTTTTACTTGCACAGGGATAAACTGGATTTTAAGAAGAATAACTTTTTGCTAATGGTTTTTGTTCACAAACATTAGCTTGTTCATGTTAAATATTTTGTATATATTATCCACTTTATTGAATGGTAGCAAATTGTTACCCTTTGAATAGTTCTAATGCATTTTGCACAAATATTAAAAATGTAATTTTTTATTCAAGAAGTAATGTAAAGAGTTATATAAACTTATTTAGTGAATACTTTAACAAATTAAAAGTATCCAGTTTTCTAGTATCAAAATAAAAGCATCAACTATACTGCTGTGCTAAGCACAAAAGTTGTATCTGCACTTTTTAACAAAATTGAGTTATCGCCACCAGGTGTCTTTTTGTGACGTATTTTACCTAAAAACAAAATTATATGGTCATTTCAGAATGAGAAATATTTTTTGAAAAATTCTGAAAAAGTTTCATCTGAATCAAATACAAGGTGGCGCAAAACTTTAAAGAGTTTTATCTCAGTTTGAGCTTGACTGCAGATACCACTTTTGCACTGCACTATAGGCATCAGTTGCATTTCAAAATATTTTTTGCAAACTCTAATGAAATGCTTGATAAAATTGTTATTATTGAAATGTTTGTTGAAATATTTTTTATTAAAATGTGAAAATATGAACTTCAATAAAATTGAAGTTCTTTTGTGTTATTCTGCAATTATTTTTTTTAATTGCCAAAAAAAAAAAAAAAAAAAATGTTCATTAATCATTTGTTTATTTTGTCTTCTTTTACTTTAGGTTGGAGGGTTTTCAAAATGAAGACTTAGTAGAGTTACCGGAGACTAACACTGAAGAAGATAACTTATGTGAACATCTGGATTTTCCATTAAGTTTATCTGATATTAAATTGATTTCCAGGAAAGAAGACTTTATTCAATGTATTGATGAAATAAAGGTATTCATTCTTTTATTTATGTAAAGATATCAGTAACTTTAAATCTAAATGTCTCTTTTATGACAGTCATTTAAAACGCATTAATTTTCTTGCTTTTCTAATTAAAAAAAAGAACAATTACAGTTCTGAACCTCTCCGTTATATAACAGCACCAAAGAGGTCATCAGAAATTGAGTGCTTGGAACTAAATTGAACTCATTGGCTCAACAGCGCATGGGGCCAAATCTTATTGAGCGCAACTCAGTTTTCATGACTGAGGGCTCTGGATTGTGAGACAAATGTTATGGTTAGGTATGGTGTTGGGTTTAGTTCCCAAGCAAACTTGGGGTACTCATTTTATCTACCCATTGAAGGTAGGAAAAGCTGAGTTGATTGTGCCCAACCCAGGAATAGAACTTGAATCTGTGACGTGATACTGTCAAGTGCTAACCACTGGGCTTCAGTTTTTTAGTTGCAATGTGAAAAAATTCTAGAAGAGTTCCAGATCTCATTCTTTCTTTTAATGTGTAAAAGATGGTCTCTTTCGTTTTGACAGTTTCAATTTCAAAACATTTCTGGGAGTGTTCTTTCTCCTGACCCCCCCTCCCTCTTGTAATATCATCAAAGATCACATAAAATTTTGTTTCTGGAACCTTAGGCGTTAGAAGCCCCATCTATTCCCCTAATGTTAATCCAATGTAAATTGGTTTAAAATCCCCCTTTTAAAAAAGTGAATGTCTGCTTTTTGAGTTAAAGGCGGCATGTAATCCAAACTGAGTGTTTTTGCCCTACAAAAGCTTGTCAATCTTGACAACTATCTTATTAAAGGTTAATTCCCAAACATTTTCCGCCAACAACAGCACTCTGTGTACAATATATACATGTATTTGAAAATACTGTTGACCCCACTTAAACTAATACTGTCAGTTCCAAGAAATATTATTCAATTAAGCGGGAATCCTTAATATTGCGTTTATGGCATGGGTAAATTTTCGGTTCTGGGATGTTTTATTCGTATAAGCGGGGTATTTGTATATCCGTTACCCGTTTAAGCGAGACCAACAGTATATTTACCTCCCTTCTCACTTGCAGTAGTTTTCATCACTATTATTTAAAATGTTCAAAAATACTTAAGGACATGTAATATTTTAAGTGATCACACGGGGGGGGGGGGGGTAGTTAGGAAGTCCTAGTTTTGAGGCAGTTAAAGTAGTCCTTTAAAATTTCATTTTTCTCCTTCAAAACTCTTTTATTTTTTCTGAAATTGCGTCCGATCCATGTTTAAGGACATGTATTTTTTTTTAAAATATGAATTATCAATTTAAACTTTTCTCTTAACAAAATTAAGTAAAATACTTGAACTCTTTCCAGAAATATAAGATGGTTGGCATAGATTCTGAATGGAAACCTCAATTTGGTCTTTCTAGAGACAGGTAGCTATGGTTTGATTTTATAACTATATTTTCATGTAATTATATTTATCTAATTGCATTTCAGATCTGCCGGGTGCTTCGCTCCATGTTTGCTGTTGCTTACCAACCTCCAAGATTGCTTCGCAATCTTATTTGGTTTGCAAAGATTTAAATCCTCTACTTGGAAGAATCAGATTAAAATGCAGGAAGGAGTTAGAAAAAAAAAAAAAAATACTGCCCGCCCTTCCCGTAGAAAATATATTTTAATTTAAAGAGCTTACTTATAATTAGAGCAATATGAAACTCCCATTCCGATTCAATTAGAAAAATAATATATGCATACCAAAATTATTTTTTTAAAAATGACAAAAGCTTGGAAGAGCACACCTCCCTTTTGGTCCAAACTCACCTGCGCTACATTTCTATAAGTATAAAACGGTTTTATTAAATTATCCATTTTGTATGTTTGAAAAGTCTTTTTCAAATTTTTGGTCTCCAGTAACATTTTATTTTTTAGCTCCATGCTTAAATTGAGCTAAGCGTATAATTTTTGCAAAATTAGAAACCCTAATATCTTCTGTTCTTATTAATTGAGAAAATTCAGACGAAGTTCTTGTTCATAAAAAAAAAAAAAAAATGAATGACAGAATATTAAGTGGATGAAGTTAAAAATGCAAGACAACGTGTCCAAAAGTACAAATAAAATGTTTAAAAAGAGTTAGAAAACTCTAGCAAATAGCTATAAGTGGATGTGTGGGGGCAACTTTCACCTCTTTAATAGGCAATTTATGTGAAAATTTTGTTTAAAAATTAATTATGAAAGAACTAATGGAAAAAAAAGAAGAATCACTCTGAGGTGCAACCTCCCTCCGGGTTGGAAGTAATTTTGTGCCAAATTTCAATTTTTTAAATTCTATAGTGAATCCTAGACCCGGGACATCTACTGATACGATTTCATGAATTTTGCTTTTTTTTGTAGAGATTATATCAGACCTATTCGAAAAAGTGGGGTACAAAATCAAAAAACAAATGTTAATGAATTAGCTTGATTGTCTCTTACTACTGAAATAATTCCATACTGGTTGTTAGCAATGAATTATTTTAGTGTGCTTATGATTACCTACATCAGTTTACATGTATCGCTATGTTTATAAAAATAATTGAGTTTCTTTTTAAAAAGAAGTCTAATAATGTTTTTAAAAGTATAACTCTATAGTTAATTATTATTATGAATTCTGAGAAACAGATTGAAACTCATTTTAATGGGTTACTTTATCAAGCAGTTTTAGAACTTTTTAAATTTAAAAATAAATTTTTGTAAACCTTGTCAAAATACAACTTTTTTGTAATCTATATATATAAAGATGACGGTGTTCGTTTGTCTGTTTGTACGTTTGTAACCGCTGGCCAGAAGCCCCCGCAGCACCCACAGACCTGAAACTTGGCCCAAAAATTCGAACGTATCCCCGTGTAATGCACCTCGAAAGCCAAATTTTTAATTTCTAATTAGTTATTTTTAAATTAATTAATTAGTATCATTTTTGGTGTATCCGCCATAATTGAGGGAGGAAAACCTTCCTCCACCCCATAACATTATATATCGTTGGAAAGGGTTTTTTTTTTCTGAAAAAGAAAAGTTTTAGCACTTTTCTGTCCGTTAATTAGGACAGGAGATATTAATTAATCAAATTTAGTCAATTTTCAAGGCCTAACTCTACGCAGAACTGAAACACTAGAGCCATTTTCCTGATCAGCTGCTCTTTTGTCCTTGAAGTTACTTTGTGGTTAAAATTGTGCGTATAGATTTAAGCCTTGAAAATTTATTCAATTTGAATGCTTAATATCTCTTATTTCTTTCTTAATTTTCTGTCTTTTTGATTTATTTGGCGAATTGATTAAAACTTTAACATGACTTTAAGTGAAGTTTAAAAGATGGAGCGCATTTGAACTAAAGGATATAATAATTTTAGTTCAGAGGGGTCGGAGGGAATTTAAATTTATTCAGTTGAATTCCTCAAAATTTGGTGTTACCAAAAATGTCAGAAGGGAACTATTATTGTTAAAAAAATAGCGATGGCTATCAGCTACACTTCGTATTTGGCGTGGTAAAGTTTGGCAACAATCTGGAAATTTACCAAACCTGCCAGCCAGGGAAATCTTGCTTATTTGAGGGTTACTGTTATAGATTGTATTCACTTCAAAGTTCAAAGAGATGGTGCGAAAGACATTATATTTCTTGCCATTTAATGTTCACATTAAAATCATGGAAGAATGGTTGAGGCTGAGCTACCTGACACAATCGGTTCCATATGTTAATAAATTTAAATTTGGCGACCAATTTTACATTGAAATTACGGTTAAATCGGTGGATTATATTAAATTTCAAGGGCAATATTGCTGTGGTCGTTGAGAGTTTTCGAAAATCTTGGCTTTACAATTGTGTCAAAAGTTCCATTGAAACGTAAAAATTTCGCTAAAAATAAATAAGTTCGTCACACACACACACACGAAAAGAAGAAAAGTCTTAAGATTGAGTTAAACTTTATTTATACTTAACTTCCTTAACATTTATTGCACGGGCATCGCCGTGCGGGTACTGCTAGTAGCTTATAAAACTATCTTTCTAGGCTTTCTTTAATTCAGCTAGCTGTTCATGATAAAGTTTTCATCTTGGACATTTTAGCATTAGACAAGTGCCTTGATTTTGAAGACTGGGACTTACTCACTGATGGTGTCTTTGGAAATCCGAACATTGTAAAATTAGGTGAGTTCTCTTTAGAATGTACCCTATTGTTATACATTACAACTTTGGTTATCAGGTCTTTGTTGATACTGATCTCTGAATAATTTAGATTAAATTTGCAGACCTTAGAAAAAAATATTTACAAGAATCATAACTTAATATTGAGATAACAAGAATGTAACTATAAGTACAGTCCATTTGAAAAATCCGCGCTTAGCACTCAGGAACGTTTCCACTTTAAAAAGGGGTGATAGGATGAAGATGGGCGCAATCTGAAGTTTTCAATATAAAGCGTGCACTTGCTATCTGTTTAACTTTTTCGACCAAACTTAGTTTTTTCCCAATTTACATTATTTTACTTTATTTAATACAGTTCCAAAGGCCTCTGTTTATTTTTTCCTTCATTACTAACTCTCCTATAATCCCCATTTTGATAAGATGAGAGAAGACCTGATACATGAGCAGATTTATGGAAGGTTTTATCTAAGAAGATCAAACAGTATGTTGAATATTTGCTTCTTATTTCGATAAAATTTGTTATTCTCACAGGGATGATATTATAAATAATGGTATAGTAAAATTTCCCTTTCGTTCTGTGAAATTTTGGCCGCTCGGAATGGGTGGCCACATTGAAAGGTTTTCATTACAATTTCAAAATAATTTCAATAATACATAATATAAGCAAGTCTAACATATTTTTTATTTAAAATGGTGCTTGATGCTTTTTAAAGGGGAAATGATATTTTGTTTGATGTTTATTACATATTGTGAAGAAAGGATGGAGTACAATTTGTGATCAATTTTTTTTTTTGTTGATATATATGAAGTTAGAGTCCAAGAGCGTATGAGCTCCAGATTTACGTCATTTTATAAAGGTCCAAAATTTTTCTGCGTATGCACACCACAGCAGTTAAGAACGGTTCAATCTAAGTAAAGCTGAGTCGTTTAGGCTTTGGCATGAAACAGGAAGCAGAGGTGCGTAAAATTGCTCTGAAAACATAAACATCATATAGTCATTCATTGTCACGTTACCTGATAGTCTCCACCCAACCATCACTGATTCGGTGGACACTTTAGAGAGGTGCAGACGTGCCTTTGAAACCAACCTATATGTAAATTCCAGCTCTAGACACACAAATCATGAACATCTAGAGTATGTCAAAAAGAAGGTAAATAAGGGGGTTCTAAAATTACTGCCAATGGCAGTTTTGGCTAAACATGGCAATTTGTTTCTCAAATCTGATTCGCCGTTTTGGAACTCCCCTTTTTATTTATCTTAGCTTCTCCAAATTTGGGTCTTGCAAACTAAAAATTTCTATAGGTTAGTTTTAAAGACATGTCTGCCCGTGTATAAAATTTTGTTCAAATCAAAGATGGTAGACTAGAGATAACCAGGTCCCTTGACAGGGTCCCTTAGTTTTTGACGCATCTTTGCAACCTGTTTCAAGCCAGGGTTTAAGCTGAGTTTCAAAATTTTTTAGCAAAAAAGCTAAAATTGAAGAAAAGGCTTTAGCAAAATGCTAAAGTGAACCTGTTTACTATCTTTCTTTCCTAGTCTATGTATTTCATCTCCTGATGAAAGCTGAATTCAAAATTCTCCCTTCACATCATGAAAGAAATAAATTCATAGTAGGTAACACTTTTTTTTTTTAATTTAAAGGGAAAAATTTAGAATTGTAATTTACATTTAAAGAACATAAGTGTTTTTAAAATCATTAATAATGCATTTATTGGGGGGATTTTATGCCCATTAAGACAATATGTTGTTGAGCTTAATAGCATTGTATACATGATTCATAAAAAGATTAAGGAAGAAATCACCATGCTTGTTCTTTCTCTCAGATCGTGCATTGTTTTTGTTCGATTATATTGGAGCAAAAAAGGGAAAATGGCCTTGCTTCATTTTTCATTTTTGCAATTTAGATAGTATTTTTACATTTTGCCAAAACTGCGACCGTAGCGGAATCCCAGTTTCAAGCTAATGCCAGCTCGACTCAGCTTAAATAATACCGAACCGCTCTTACCTGATGTGGTGGCCTTAAGTAGAAAAATGTTGTTCCTTTATAAAATGACCTAAGGCTGCCACTCATGGGCTCTTCATCTATTAATCATTGCTTTAAATCTGTATGAGCTTGTTTATGTTATTGCTGTGGGTGCAAAATTATCAGTTATAAGGTTGCAAAAGTGAAATTATGAAATTTACTGCTTACTATTGAATATGCATTATCTTGCACCTCAGTCAAATTAAATTTATCAATGAAATTTTGGAATTCCAACTAAAAGTAATACATTTCTTCAGGCTGTGGTATAATGTCTGATGTAAACATGATATTGGAAAATCATAAAGGCACAAAAGGAAAGACCATCATATTCTCTCACATCTTAGACATGGCAATATTTTATCAGAAAGTAAGTCATGCTTTTAGAAAACCAAATTTAATAGAGATGTTTCAATGCAAATGTGCTAAAATTATCTTCTAGAAAGATTTATATGTCACTCTTATGTACTATGTATGTATTAAGTTTCTAATTTACTCTGTTTGTTTTCTGTATCAGTGATATTTTTTCTCAGTCCATTTATAACTGTGTGATTTTACTGATATGTTTCCAGTTTATTCCTGTAATTTGAATCTTTGGTTTTTAATTGTCATATATTCAAATGCAAGAAACCATTATGTGTCATAATATGAAGTATTAAATTTCTACAAAAGTTTTTTCTTGTATTTAAAAATGAATGTACCTGATGTGGGTATGACTGTGTGGTCATGCCAGTAACACATAAATATGTTTGTGCAAATGAAAGCAGTTTTTATTTTAATGTCGTTCAAATACTGTAGAAACTTTCAGCTTGATACATGCAAATTTATAATTTTATTCTGAGTCAAAATATGAAGAATATATATATTGTCAGCCCCGCTTAATCAGGTAACGGATAAACGAATACTCCACTTATACGAATAAAATATCCTGGAACCAAATATTTCCCATGGCATAGACGCAATGTTAAAGATCCCCGCTTAATAGAATAATATTTCTTGGAACAGACAGTATTCGTTTAAGCGGAGCCGACAGTATATATAAAAAATCTGGTATGGACCCCACACTACTTCCTTTTACGTGTAAATTTCTTACTAGTTGCCTTAAGTGTTAAAAAAAGTGCTTGGAGTGAGCAAGGTAACAATTCAAATATTTACTACCCTAATCTGCCACGAAACAATGCAAAAAATATTTTGCAATGGTTAATTTTCTAAATATTGCTGATTTTAATATCATTCAGTGAATTTTTCGCAAAATATCGCCAATAGCGCCAAGTTGAACACAAATTCAAAAAATAATTTTTTCGCCAAATTTGTCGCCAACTTGGCGATATGTCGCCAAGTTGGCGTCAAACACTTGGCGACCAAAAGCTTGGCGACATATCGCCAAGTGGTCGCGCCAATTCATATCACTTGAGTCTGCATTGAAATTAACACTGATTTACCCCAAAAAAGGGGTAAAACACCCCCTTGGGAACATTCAAATGCAACCACAAGAGGAGGTGCACAACTAGACCATCCTCAGAGCCTACATACCAAGCTAGAAGCTTCTACGACATATAGATTTTGAGTTATGCGACCCACATACATACATACGCACACACGTACATACAGACGTCACGAGAAAACTCGTCGTAATTAACTCGGGGGTGGTTGAAAAAAATTTTTCGGCTGCTTATATGTTGGTAGGTACATATGCACGTGCTGACAGGTCAAAAAAACTAAGGAATTTTCATTCGGGGGTGAGCAAAATCAAAATTTAGACTCAAATTTGAGTGATTTTTTTTTCGCGATCACAATACTTCCTTTACTACGTAAAAGGAAGTAAAAAGGAGTTTTTTGTTATTAAAATTCTTTGAAAATTATGCAGTAAGTTACTTCCAATAAGCCAGAGCAAACACAGGACTACGAGCAATATATCAACAGCCCCAGGGACGTCATTTCAAGTTTTTCCAGGGGGGGGGGGGGCAAAGGGTCCAAACACAATGCAATTTCATCGGAAAACATAAAAAACCACGCCCACTTATATGTGAATACATTGATTTCTCGTAGTCAGGGGGGGGGGGGCAATTGACCCCCCCCCTGCCTCCCTAAATGATGGGCCTGAACAGCCCAGACTCCAGAGATGGTAGTTTTGTTCTTATTATAGACCGATCTGCGTGGAATAATCAATAACCGAGTTAGATGCAGTTGTTCTCTTATTGAAGCTGAGATTATCTTCAAACACTGCACTATACCTTCTGTTTGAAGGTAATCTCAGGTTCAATAAAAGGACAACTGCCTCCAACTCGGTTACTGACTAGTCCAGACAGATGAGTTCATAATAAGTGTAGTATTGTTACAGACTGAGTGGCAACAGTAAATCTTAAGAATGGAGTTTAATGATTTAATAAAGAGTTCAGGTTTGGTTTTCTAGCTTAGATGCTGTTCATTGCGTAGTAATTTAATACATTACATATGCTACATTTGGCGACGAGGTAAAAAAAAAAATAAATTGAGAAAAAGAGTAAATCTAAGTTACTTTTGCGAGAAATGGATAGACTGAGTGAAGATATTCAGAAATTTAAACCGTTTGGAGATAAAAGTACGAGAGCGATCAGATGGACAAAATGGTTGAGATCCTTTGAACTGTTTATTGACGCCAAAGGACATATATATAAGTGTTTATTTATTTTATTATAATATAAGTGTTTATTTATTTTACTATATTTTTACGTAAAGAACTGTATATAAGTGTTTATTTATTTTATTTCAAAATGTTGTTTTGTTTCAGTTAAAAAAAAAAAGGAAGAAAGAGATGTAGTATTGTTACAGACTGAGTGGCAACAGTAAATCTTAAGAATGGAGTTTAATGATTTAATAAAGAGTTCAGGTTTGGTTTTCTAGCTTAGATGCTGTTCATTGCGTAGTAATTTAATACATTACATATGCTACAATAAGGACGAAACTACTGTCTCTGGATATCACGTTTGGGCTGTTGGTATATTTCTTATACTTAAAAATTTGCTATAAAATTGATTACGCTTACTGTTGGAACTGTAATTATTGTTAACTGCAAAGCCTTGCACTTTATTTTATACTTGGAGTTTGTATTTGGCATTGTTGTAGTTTTAATTTTTTTTGATTTCATGGAATATTGATCAGTTATACAAGTTCACTTTTGATGTCAGTTATCCGTAATTTATGTATGGTATTTTACTCGCAGAGTTTCTGAGTTATGTTTAATAAATTGCCGTTTTAATAGCGGATGAGTTTAAATGTGATACAGATTTCGATACTGAGTTGAGTTTTTTAATCGCTTTCCAACACTTACTTTTTAAGCAGAGATAAATTATGTGCTATAAGCAAAGCCTTTGGTGACTGTGAGCCAACCAACGGGACTAACTGTAACTGTAACTAGAAGGCTAACGGGATGTTATGTTGTGATTCGTGTGTTTGTATTATCGTGTAATAAATGTTTAACGCCATGTATTGTAATACTTCCTCGCCTCCTAAACATAAACACGTATTATACATGGTGGCAGCGTAAAATATTTAGCAACTTAAAGATCGCGAACATTTTCTGTTGTGGAAAAAATCGTCGACAAATTTCGAAAACCGAAGTATTACAATGGCGTCCATTCAGATTGCAGCACCGGAACATTTTACGTTCTCAACACCAGGAAATTGGTCTAAATGGAAAATCCGATTCGAGAGGTACAGGATTGCTTCAGGTTTATCGACCAAATCCGGAAATGAGCAGGTAAATTCTTTAATTTACATTATGGGAGAGCAGGCAGAAGATATATTTAGTTCTTTCGGTTTGTCCGATGAAGAACAAGCTGACTTTGATACTGTTTTGGAAAGGTTCAATGATCATTTTATTGTTAAGAAAAATACTATTTTTGAAAGAGCACAATTCAACAAAAGAATACAGCTTGAAGGGGAATCAGTCAATACTTTCATAACGGCTTTATATGCATTAGCAGAACACTGTGAATATGGTGCATTGCATGATGAACTTATTCGTGACCGTATTGTAGTGGGAATACGTGATAAAAATTTGAGTGCTAAGTTGCAATTAGATGCTGATCTTACACTTACAAAAGTAACTGAAAGAGTTAGGCTTAGTGAAGTTGTTAAAGAACAACAAGAGAAGCTCAGCGGTAACGAAACTGCGTCAGTTAATGCTGTTTCGCAAAATAAAAATCAGCGATTTCAAAAACAAAAGTTCGGGAAAAATAAACAAAATGCAGGACCAGATGTAAATAAGAAATTTAATGAAAATAATTCACGATTTTTTGAAAAATGCAAGTGGTGTGGAAGACAAAAGCATGAAAAAAGGTTGTGCCCTGCTAGGGATGCCAAATGCAGAAAATGTGAAAAATTAGGACATTATGCCAATGTTTGTCTCACAAAACCCAAGAAAATGTGTTCAGAAGTCGGTTTTTTAGGAGTAATCCAACCTGGAAATAAGAATGAATCATCTATTGACTGGACTGTCATCATTCAAGTGAACAACAAGGACATTCAGTTTAAAATCGATAGCGGAGCCGACCATACCGTTTTGCCGTCGGAGGTATTCAAAGGTATGTTTCAAAATATCAAATTGAGCCCACCAGGTAAAATATTATGTGGTCCAGACAAAAGAGCACTGAAAACAATAGGAAAATTCTTTGCAAGTATTAAATTCAAAGAAAAATTCTGTTCAGAAGAAATCTATGTGATAGATAATCTTCAAACTTGTCTGCTGGGAAAACCCGCATTGTTAGCTCTTGGCCTAGGGCCGAATTTAAACTCAATTTCCCAGATTTCTGCTATGAATCCAAAAGATGCGTTTCCAGAACTTTTTGAAGGTCTTGGGGTAATGAAAGAATGTCATGTTATCAAGCTGAAGCCAGGTTCAACCCCTCTAGCAATTACTAATCCTAGACGTGTACCAATTCCTCTTTTGAAGAAAACTGAAGCTGAATTGAAGAGAATGGTAGAACAAGAAGTCATTGTTCCAGTTACAGAACCGACTGAGTGGTGTTCTCCAGTTGTGATCGTGCCTAAAAGTGATGGCAATGTCAGAATTTGCGTGGATTTAAGTGAGCTTAACAAAAATGTCAGACGTGAGCTACATCCACTTCCTAAAACCGAGTATACTTTGAATCTTCTAACTGGTGCCAAGGTGTTTTCAAAACTTGATGCTAATTCAGGATTTTGGCAAATTCCATTGGACAAGAAATCATCATATCTAACCACATTCATCACTCCATTTGGTAGATTTAGATTCCAAAGATTGCCTTTTGGAATTTCATCTGCTCCCGAGCATTTTCAGAGAAGAATGTCTCAAATTTTAACAGACATCCCAGGAACAGTTTGCCATATGGATGATATTTTGGTATGGGGAACAACACAAACTGAGCATGACCAGAGACTCACAGAAGTTTGTAGAAGACTCAAAGACTCCGGTATGACACTCAATCCAAAGAAATGTGTGTTCTCGCAGACGTCCATTAAATTTTTAGGCCACATAATAGATGAAAAGGGAATCCATCCTGATGTGGACAAAATTGCGGCCATAGAAAATTTTAAAGTTCCAACAAATAAAAGAGAACTGAAGCAATTACTAGGCATGGCTAATTATCTAGCAAAATTTGTTCCTAATTATTCTGATATACTTTCTCCTCTGTATTCTCTGCTAAGCAACAAAGTAAGTTTTGTATGGACATCACCACAAGAAGAAGCTTTCCAAAAATTGAAGCATATATTGTCATCTGATCCAGTTCTACAGGTTTTTGATCCAGCAAAAGAAACTATTGTTACCACAGATGCTTCCTCGTTTGGCTTAGGAGCTACACTTTGCCAAAAACAAGCAAATGGAAGAAAATCAGTAATTGCCTATGCATCTAGAACATTGACTCCAACGGAAAGTCATTACGCTCAGATTGAAAAAGAAGCCTTAGGTATTGTGTGGGGATGCGAGAAATTCCGGGACTATCTAACAGGAATGCATTTCACGGTAGAGACTGACCATAAACCACTCATTCCAATATTTTCTAAGAAAAGTTTAGATGATTTGTCTCCCCGATTACAGAGAATCAAAATAAGGATGATGAAGTTTTCCTATAGCATTGTACATATCCCAGGAAAAGAATTATATGCTGCAGATGCATTGTCAAGAAACCCTCTAACAGGTCCATGTAGAAGAGAAGAACTAGAAGATGAAATTAATGCCTACATTCAGATGGTTACAGATTGCCTTCCTGCCTCATCTCACAAATTAAGAAAACTGAACGCTGCACAACTTGAAGACACAACTTGTCAAAAGCTTACAGAATACACGTTGAAGGGATGGCCCGAAAAGAAAGAAGTTGATGCAAGCTGTGCACCTTACTGGCAGAATCGTTATGAAATTTCAATTCAAGATGGACTGCTTATGAGAGGTTGCAGAATCATCATTCCAAAGTCACATCAAGCAGAAGTGCTGAATAGAATCCATGAAGGTCATTTAGGCATATCCAAATGTAGAGCTCGAGCCAGATGCTCCGTATACTGGCCGGGAATAAGCAAAGAAATTGAAGAGAAAATAAAAAATTGTAATGCTTGCATTCAAGAATCAAGTAATCGCCATCAACCCTTAATTCCAACCCGATTTCCAGAGAGACCATGGGAAGTTGTAGGTCTAGATCTATTTAAATACAAGGATGCATGGTATCTGCTAATTTCAGATTACTACTCGAGGTATCCTGAGGTTTCCAGGTTAGACAGAATGACCTCTGCTGAAATTATAAATCACTGCAAGTCAATATTTTCACGTCATGGAATCCCAGACATTGTCCGTTCTGATAATGGCCCACAGTTTGATCCAGTAAAGACCTTGGAGTTTAAGAACTTTGCCAGAAGTTATGGATTTACTCACATTTCAAGTAGCCCTCGATTTCCGCAGAGTAATGGTCTCATCGAAGCGGCAGTGAAAACGGTCAAAGCTCGCTTAAAGAAATCGAAGGACCCCTACTTGGCTTTAATGGAATATAGATCAACTCCGCTAGAAAATGGTTATAGTCCTTCCGAATTACTTATAGGTAGAAGAATCAATACTACTCTTCCTCTTGCAAAAATCCAGTTACAGCCAAAATCAGTGAACAAGGAAGTTCTTGAAGCAAAAGAGGAGAGACGGATAGAAAGCCAAAAGAAGAATTATGATAAACATCACGGAGTTCGAGATCTAGATGAATTGCGCAAAGGTCAAAGTGTGTGGATTTCTGATAGAAGAGTAACAGGAAAGGTGTTACAGAAAACACCACACCCAAGATCATACCTCATTCAGTCTGGTGGAAAAACATATAGAAGGAACAGAAAGCACTTGATTCCTGCACCAGATTTCCAGCCGGAACCTGAGCCCGAGGATGACTTTGATGGTACAGGAAACCAACACCCCTCAACTGATGTTGATACAGGATGTGCACCTGCAATGACAGCATCACACCAGTCTCCAGGATCTCACACTGCGGCTACTGGATCCTCTACAAATGCATATCCGAGTGCTTATGTCACTAGAAGAGGTAGGACAATTCGACCTCCTGAAAAACTGGATCTTTAATGTAAAGAAGGGAGATGTGCTATAAGCAAAGCCTTTGGTGACTGTGAGCCAACCAACGGGACTAACTGTAACTGTAACTAGAAGGCTAACGGGATGTTATGTTGTGATTCGTGTGTTTGTATTATCGTGTAATAAATGTTTAACGCCATGTATTGTAATACTTCCTCGCCTCCTAAACATAAACACGTATTATACAAATTATGTTTTGGCACAAAGATGAGTTATCCAACAGGAGATAATATCATGTTCACATTTTCAGCTGCAAGAAGTTTATCCAGAAGAAATGAATCCAGATGATTCTGATAATACAAATCAAAAAGGTCTTAGCAAACTATGTGAGATTATTTTAGGCAAACCCCTCAACAAAGAAGAACGTCTATGTGATTGGGAAAAGAGACCTTTAAAGGAGACTCAATTGCAATATGCAGGTAAGAATTTTCTTAGGCATTTAAACATGCAACAAAAGCTTATTGTAAAATATTGTCTTTGAGTAGTAGTGTAACGAGAAATTTTTTGTCAAGGTTTCAATTATAAATACCTATATACAGTTCACTCTCTGCAACTAAGTCCCAATGGACTTGCTAATACTTTTGAGTTATGAGAAGTTTCCTCAGCCTTCTCAAGAGTTTGGGACTCACTAAAACTTTGAGATGAAGGAATATTTGAGTTGTAAGGCTTTGAGTTACCGAGACTTAAAACTTGATGCTAAAAAAAATTTGATAGTGGATTTACTACACATAACTTCATGACTGTAATATTACTACACATAACTTCATTTTGAATACATTCTTATTAGAACACATGAAATCAAAGAACTAAATTTGAAGTAATTTACAATCTGGTTGTGAGGCTGGTATGTTATATTTTCATTCACTTACACAACATCAAAAAGGGCGTTACTGCTGTTTTCTCTTTTCATACTTTTAATATTAGGTTGTCACTGTACTAAAAACTGGAAATAATATTGAAAATATTTGCATGTGGCATCAAAATTGAGTGAATTCTTAGAGCTTTTACTTTATATATGCATGGGAATACGTTCATGCCTCCCTTGAAATTCTTTTATGCCCCAGCTTGAGAGCCTTTGTATTATAATTATGGGCATTGGCAGAATTATTCGTAGGAGAGGGTGCACTCAAGCTAAAAAAAATAAATTCCTCAAAAAACTGACAAAAAACAATTTTCTACTCAGAAAAAGTGGTAAAAAAAACCTGAAAAAAAAAAAAAAAAAGACTTTAATACATTGTTTAAACTTTTTTTTTCACTAAAAGAAATTTAAAAAGAGGTTTTTACTAATAAATCATTAAAAAAAATTTATACTTAAAAATATAAAATTCATATATTTTTCTTTTTTTACAAAAAGCGAAGTGTGTACAAGTGCCCCCCCTGCAGGTACCTATGATTATAATTTAACCAGATTTTACCAAGTAAAATACTTTAACGTTTTAGTATGATCAAAAGTGTATGGAAACTTGTTTTATATTCAATATATAGAAAATGATTTTTCCTACATTTTGTCATCAGAAGAAAGTTTTTTGCTTGGCTATGTTTTTAAATTTTCAATAGAAGTCTGTTATATATATTATTTCTTTGTTGTTTAAAAGCAGTTGTATTTTTTCAGCTTTGGATGCTTATTGTTTGCTCCAGATGTACGATACATTAAGAGAGAATGCACTCCAGAAAAATATGAATTTTGATCATTTGTCCAAAGTAGCTGTCGTTCTAACGACCAGTTTATGGAAATCTAAGAAAAAGTTAAGAGGGGTAATTGTTTTTGTTTATTTGGAAAAAAAATTGCATCTTGATCTTACTCATAACTACTATATTCAATTTATTTCAATTCCTATAACAATATTTCTTAACTTATGCACATACTCAAGTTTTTACTTAAAAAATGCTTTTTGAAGTATGATTATTGTGTAATGCATTGATTGCTATGTATTCTTGTATTTTTTTTTTTTTTTGTTACTTGAAAACAATACAATTAACAATCTCCCTATTTGATGCCATTTAAGTGAATTTTCTTCTTTGAATTGGACATAAAACTTTTGAATTTTCTTCCATATTTATATTTCTTCATATAATTCATTTCTTCCATATATGAGTATGAAATTTCACTGCATAACTTTTACTTCAACACTCAAATAAGAATTAGTTTTTTTTTTTTTAATTTTCATAATTCACAACATGTTAAATGTTCAATGCAACTGATGTTAACATATCTTATCTTTCTTAATTCAATGATTAAATGGAAAGTAAAGTTTTATTTATTTATCTAACTGTTGTTAAAAATTGTTTCTTTTAAGTCTTCTGCTCAATCTGTTTGTTATTATTATTATTATTTTTTTTTGAATAGTCAAAGCATCAAAATTTCGTTAAAGCTGAGAAGCTTATTCCTATAGAGCAATTTAAAGTTGTGACATACTCTCCATTTGAAAATCTTGGAAAACAATTAAGACAATATGGTGCAGATGTTTTAGTCCTTAAATCTAGCTCCTGGTTGCAGGATATCGTAAAGGTAATTGATTTAATTAGTCATTTAATGTTTCATATGTTTATAACCGAAAATTCTTCTACTACTTCAAATAAGTTTAATATCTATTTAAAGTTTACTTTGAAAATAATAGTATTAAATATAAAATATGATTTATTCAAAGGTATACATTATTGTACTGTACATGTATCATTTTCGCAAAGAAAGTAGTATTCTTTTTCTTGGCTGTGAAAAATCTAGTCAAAATATTCTTTATTTGAAAATGTACTTTCTTAACTTGCAAAACATAAAAGATAAGTTATTGAAAACTTCATAATTATTTAATGGGATTGAAGGCTGAAAAAGAGTTAGAAACGTGATAGCTATTAATGACCACTTGTGTGCATTATTAATTCCGTAATACCCATTCCATATTATGTTGATGACAACAAACTATACCTTTCTGTAACTCAAATAAGAGATTGTTCATAAATGATGTCACACTTTTTTAAACATAATTGTATAATTGATCCCCTCCCTCATATTTGTCACATGTCTTGTCACATATTTGTCACATGTCTTGCTATATTACATAAATATATTGCTTGAAAAAGGCTTATATTTGAGCCAAAATGTGTACTATCACACTTTTTGTTAGGCCATCCCTCCTCTTTGTAGTGAACTGAAATTTATGTATTGAACAAAACCCCCTTTCCCTTGTAGCAAACTGCCAATTTAACTAATGCATTGTAATAAAAATTTTGTTTGAATTATATGGTAATATGGTTGTTTTTTATGTTTTTGAAACAGATATCAAATTCAGAGAAGAGAATAATTCTGTGTAGCAGTCGGGTCCGACACCTGGTACAGATATATATACATTTATATTTTTGCTCATTTAATATTGTTACTATTATTGCTATTGTTTCATGTATATAAATTTCTCAAGCAGTAAATTCTGTCATAAGTAAAGGTGAAGAGATAAAACATTAAAAGGGAGAGAGATTGGTAGAATTTGGAAATCATAAACAGAAATATTTTGACATAATTATTTTTGTTGCAGATGAGGGGAAAAGTTGATAAAGATTTATGCTTTGTGATGCCTGATGAAGATGTAGAGTCAACATCTGTTTTTCAAATATTTCATCATTTCAATGTTCAGTTGTCCAAGCAAAGTATTTTCTCTCGATGTATAGTAAGTCCTTTTTTTTTCCCTGATCTAATGAGATTTTTTGTGAAGTCTTTAATTTTTTCTATTGCTAAAATTTCTTTGAGGACATTAAAAATAAGATCTTGTTATTCTCACAATCTTTGTTAAAATCACCGTTGAAAAGTCATTAGCTCTACAATCCATGACTTCTAATATTCTCATAAGAAAATTCATACGATTTTACTTACTGCATAAGTAACAGGAAAAAATATTTTTGAAAAAAGTGCGGCAAAATAGCTGCATTATAAAATAAACAACACAAAAAGTAAAATTTGAACAATGTCAAGTGTTGTTACTATGTAAGTAGAACTGCTGTTTAGAAAAACGTTTTTATTTTTAGAAACAACATGTAAGAATAGAGCAATAATTCGGAGCCCTTAAGCCAGAGTGGCAGAAATACATGCAATGTACCGCCAACTCAGTCATTCCATCTAGAGACTGCAGTTTCGTCCCTATTGTGGACTCATCAGTTTGAAATTGGAAGAAACCGAGATTTAGGCAGATATTCTCTTATAGAAGCTAAGAGTGCCAAAAGTAACTGGTAACTAATATAGAATTAGCAGACCCTTACTGCTTAATAACCAAGCTCTTTCCCTTACCGCTAAAAACCCAAGCTTTGCCTTAAATTTACGAGTTGAACTGCACCATTGCTGTGGCCTCTCATTGGTATGCTAATTCTATATTCGCTACCAGTTTTTTTTGGCTTCTCGTAGCTTTTACAAGACAATATCTGCATCTAGCTCGGTTGCTTCCCATTCTAGACTGATGAGTCCACAATAAGGACAAAACTAGTCTCTGGATGGAAGGACTGAGTTGTCAGTATATTGCATGTATTAAATAAGAATATCTCATTTTGTACATTTAGGGATCATACTGCTGTAGTGTGGCTTTTAGCAGTATGTTGCATTGAAAGCAGATAATAGAGCAGCAGGGTTCGCAGCAAGCAGTTGTTAGTCGTATTTTGAAACTAAAAGTTTTAGTTTGATGGCAACAATTTCACTTCTAATTGTCATTTTTGATGACTAACTGTTTACAAAAAATTAATTTGACGATCTTAAATTTATTTCAAATTTTTTTTGAGTTACTTGAATTGTTGCATTTAGGGACAATATTACTCATGAAAAGTTACTTACTTGGTATTAACAATTCCTAAAAATTCATAACCTGTCAAAAATGATTTAAGTTCTATGTTTTACTTTTTTTTAATATGCATTTGTAACCATGATAATTGACTTTTCAGCAAAATAACTCCTTATTCAGGGACGTCATTTCAAGTTTTTCCGGGGGGGGGGGGGAGGAGCAAAGGATCCGAATGCAATGCAATTTCATCGGAAAACATCAAAAACCATGCCCACTTATATGTAAATACATTGATTTCTCAAAGCCGGGGGGGGGGGGGGGTGGTCAATCCCCTCCCCCTGCTCCCCCTAATGACGGGCCTGTCCTTATTGGTGTTTTCTGGGACCTATCATTAGCCCAATATTTTTAAATTATGTTGAAGTAGAACATTTTGGCAACTAAAACAAAAGACTAAGTGCCAGTTTTGCCTATCTTTTACATCCTAATTTTGAAGACTCTTCGGCAGTCCATATCTTTTATTACATTTTATTCAAATTTTTGACTAAAAAGAAATTCAAATATCATGCTGTTTTCAACATCTCACAGTTTATCAACTTTGAAACTCATTTAATATTTTTTCAGGTCTGTAATAGCGAAGAAAGTTTTAAATTGTCTGAAGACGATGTGAATTTTCTGAAAGAAAATGAACATACAGAAAGTGATTTTTGTGAAGGTGACAATCGTAATTCAGAACTTCTGGACTTTTTGAATAATTCATGTGATTTGAACATTAGACAAAATATTTTCAATTCTTTATCATCTGTAAAAGAAGCTATTTATTTATGTAAAAATTGTGGACATGTACAGTAAATTAAGAAATATATTTTATGAAAAAATTTTATTATGATTCCTTAACAAAAAATATACAAGCATAAAATAATATCTTCATTTCGGTGAAATTCAAGAAATGTCAAAATATTTTTACAAACATGAAAAGCTCCTAATAGAAATGCAATTTTAATAGGTTTCATCTAAATTGGAAATGAGTCTGTAAATATGTTACGTTTTGGATTTGGATAGTGCTGAAAGAATCACCAGCAAAATAGTTGTCAACACAATATTTTCTTTCAAAGTGCATGAGCTTGAAGGATCATCAAAGGCAAAACTTGGAAGCTGTTCGGTGACAATATGGTTATCTGAAACTTTAAGAATTTTTTTTTTTAATGAGGAATAATTACCTTACAGTAAACTCTTGATTATCCGCAAGGGTCTCGGGGAAGAAACAAACACAATTACTTGATTTTTTCGAAAAAGCATGAAGTTAAATTTAGTTTGTCTCAACATTTGTTACCCAAGAGTGCGGTGTACTTCATCCAATAAATTATATTAGCTGGGTGTTACCGTACGTACCACTTCTTTATAGATTTTATATGCTTGAGAACCTCAAATACAAACAATTTTTTTATGCTGTAATTATCGTCATTTTTTGTATGTATCACGTTTTAAGTGTAATGCAATTATTTTTAAGCAAAAGACATTTTTTATCTTCTTTACCCCTTATTTTATGCTTTTTTTTGGATTATCCGCGATACCCGTGTCACCCAATTCTGCGGATAATCAGAAGTGTACTGTATTTACACTATAAAAATCACAACCAGTTTTAGTAAAGCAAAAAGTCTTTGGTTAATTTTTTTACCTAAACAGATAGACCTAAAACGGATTTTTTTGCTTTGATGTACTAGGTTAGGTAATTACAGTCGAATCTTGTTTAACTCGAAGCCTTATAACTTTATCACCAAGTTTTCATTGGGTCCCAAACTCTTGAGAAGATTGTGGCAACTTCCTGAAACTTGAAGCTTTTAGTGGGGACTCTCTTGGGACTTCAAGTTATCAAGACTCAACTGAAGTAGTATTTTTAAATCTATATCCTCACAAATATTCTGGGATACAGGACGCCTTCACTGATGACTTTAAAGAATGCTTTAAACAGTTCAGCCTAAATACCAGGAACTGTCCAATCCATGGTGATGTTTTTTGCACACAACTTTTGATTGCATGTAAACTTACATCACAAGATGTTTTAGTTGAAATTAGCTTATTACCTGCATTGCCCGGGGGCTAATTATAGCTCCATTATAATAAATTGTTTTTGACTTATTTCATGCTAAAATGAAATAGATGAGCCTAAAATTGAGAAGGGAACACTTGTATGAAAAGGGACAAAAAGTAAATGGAACTTTACCCCTGCTTCCTTTTCTACTACCCTCTGCTTTAATGAATTTTGATAAAATTCTTTGCTTTGAGATGTATATAATGCATGAATGTACATACATACCTTGACACTTTCCTTGACATTCCTTTAAATTTTGAAAATTATTATGGTTCCCATGACAGCCGGTATAGATGAATGTTAGGCATTGAGATGCTATGACATCATAATAATAGCGTTCCAATCTTTCATTGCAGCTTCCTTCTTTCTTTACTTCCAGACATGCTTAGATGAAAAATTGATCATTATTTTTAATACATTATTAAATCTTCACTATCTATGTGACAGTAAAAACGCAACACCAAGAAGGATGGAATTGAAAAATATTCAAAATAGAGCTTGGACACAGTTCATCAAGTTGTGTATACAATTCAAAGTACATAGCTATCCTGTATATGTTGCCGTACAACGTGGTGTATAGGAACAGCAGGGTGATTCAGAGCAAAACTTCCTGATCATACAAAGAAATGTTTCATAAATATACCGTCGGATATTTTTGGCAGTTACTTTTTTTTTAGAAAATAAAGAAAGTAGGAATATAAGAAGTAGGAAAAAATATTTTTGTCATTCTGGCAACACTATTGGCTTCTGTGCAAGGCTGCAAGCGGGACGCTAAAAAACATCAAGTTTTCATTGTCTGCAAAACTTTCTATGTAAGTACAGACCTTTTTATATTTCAAACCTAACAATAGCATTTTTAATTATACATATATCTGAGCAACAGAGTACCACATTAGAAGAGACAGCATATTTTAATTGTGGCATAAAAATGAAAAATTCTTCCTAATTGAAGGATAAATATTTTTGAATTTGAGCTTTAATATAGTGAAAGTAGAATTGAAAGGTATACTTAAGTATCTATTGGCTATTTTACTTAAGTAACATATGAATTCCATTTTTCAGGTTCGTCTAATCAAGTTTTTGTCCTAAGTTAGAAAACATTCAGAAAAATAATTAGCCTAACTAAAAACAATAGTAAAATAATGTGTCATAATTCACTCATTCTAGTATCTATAAGCATGTCACCTCCCCCGTTTGCTGTCGTTTATGACTTATCGTTTTAAAATAATGGAAAGTGAAGATAGAGAGAAATAGAGCAAAATTGTTTTACTTAAAACAACATTTGTTTAATTTTTTTGATTTCAAGCGAGTTAAAACCCCAAACGTGGTTTGATTGATTACTTTTGATTTTGCTAATGATAAAAAATCATACATTTTTTCAAAGATGTCACATCAAAAGATTTTCAGTCATCATTACATATTGTAATTTTTTAAGCATGATTGGAAACCTATTGTCATTTTTCGGAAAAAAAAATTTAGTTTTACCTGAAGGATAATCTGGTAGTTTATTTTCTCCATTGCATCGACAAACATAGCACCCTTCGTATATTTCTTCCACTATACATTTTGAGTCACAATTAGCAGGAGTTTTCTGGCAGTTCCAGAAGTTGTCTGAAAGTAATAATAATGAAAAAAGCAAAATAAAATGTATATGCACAAAAGCTCAGTAATTTATAGCTGAATCGCTTAGTTCAAAAATCAGTCAATTGATAAAATCTTTAATGTTAAGAAAATTTTTATATCATCGCATTTAATTACTCAATCGTGATTACAAGACTTAGCAACAAAATTCAATTCAAAATCATCCTTTTTTTTTGTATTTCTACATGTTACCTCATTGAACATTTTTGGCTAGTCGGTTAATTAAAACGAATGTAAAAGTTTCTAACATAAAAATTTCAACAGTCATTTTTCAATATTATACTATTAGATTGCATTTCCTTTTTTCTTAAGTAAATTCTTTAGCTAACTAAGATTATAATATCATGCATGAATGATGTTAAAATGGCAAATCCCTTTTGACAATTAACAGGAAAAAGAAAAAGTTAACTGATACCCAAGCTTTCAAATACATTTCAATGACTACAAAACTAAATTCATGTAGTCCTTATCCCTATTTCTAGTCTAAAAGTAGTTCTTCCTATAATTCAGATTGAAAACATTGGTTAGAACTAAACTAGAGTCTACCTACAAAACTAAACATATACTGCCTTTTTTATGGTTATTTTTCCTTCTTACTCAAAAACCAGCATTTTCTGTTAAAATGTGCCTAAGGAACTGTGAATAACGCCCAAACTAACGGGAGTTAAAAGTTAACAGCTAAAGGTTACGACTCACAGTTTGGGAAACTTTACCCAGGAATTAAATACAATTTAGTTACCATTAATTTCCTTTCATAAAACTCATTATAGTTATTAAACGGCAATTAACTTCACAGCTTTGAACTAAAAATGTTAAAGGCTTGTTAATAAATTAAATATTATCATGTCCTCATTCTTGCAGTTCTAAAAATTATAACATGGTGGTAGTGATTGTTATGCTTCAGTTATCATTAAAAAAAAAGGGGGGGGGGGAGAGTTTGAAAGATTGTACTTATTTTCTGGTCCGATCTCTTATAGACCCATTTTTTCGCCAAATACCCTGGTCTAGAATACAGGTCTGCTGAGCATAAAATTAAAATAAGTAATAAATAAACGAAACTTGAGGAACATTGCCCATGTTTCATCAATTGAAATGAACTCGCGCTGCCTACTCAAGAATCAACTAAAAAAAATTTCCGGCAAATGCTATGCGTCGAAAAAACCAAAGGGTGAAAACCTCATAAATCTCAAGCATCACAAGAAAAGGCAAATTTACTGGATATAAAAAAAGTTATTAAGGAAAGAATTCTTAATATAAAATTATCAATAAAATAGTATAAAACGTTGAAGAATTTAATAAAATATATTTCTTTACGTAAAATTTCCTTTAAAAACTTTTCACCCAAGTTGTTTTAATTTTCCATCCATTACAAGCAAATGCTGTGATCCTTCGAATATTAAATGTTTACTTATAAAATTACGTACTCTAACTTTCGTTACAAAAACTTTTCTTTTAGCTTTAATCATCTCTGCTGTCTGCTGTAACATTTTGGCAGACAGTTTGATAAAGTACAATTAATCATGTGTTTCCCTCGTCACAAATGAGCTGTCACAGATGCTGAAGAAGTCATAATTTAAACGACAGAATCTTTGAAATTCAGTCCCCCTCTCCTACACAAGGCAGTTTTTAACCCTCAGAGGCAAACCCTCTTCTGGAATGTATGTTTAGAATGCCAGAATACAGAGGCGGATCAAGTGAAGTGGGGGCCCCAAGCGGTAAAAGTTTTCGGGGCCCCCTCCACCCCCACTCTAAAAAAAGGGGGGGAACCCTCCCCCCGAGAAAAAAAAAAGATACAGTTTACCAATATTTTATTTACATACCTCATACAAATTTTCGTCTAGATTTAATTGCAGCAAAATCGTTAATTATGTTTTCCGTGTCGACGCGGTTCAACATTTCCTGTTCAATATACAGTACGGATAAGATGTTAAGCCTCCCTTCTCCCATTTTAATACGCAAATAGTTTTTTACTCTTTTTAAAACAGAAAACGATCTTTCACCTGATGCATTTGACATAGGTATTGTCAAAAATATTTTCAAAAGTGTCTCCACGTTCGGAAATGTGCAAGACATCCCTCTAGCAGCTTGATAAATATTATGACACGAGAGACTTTAATTGTCTAAATTTTCAGATGTTCCTTTGAATGAGCCCTCATTTTCTTTCAGAAACATAACAAAATGATCAAATTCATCTTCTAAAGTGCTATTGATATAAATTCCAGTCGAGCGTAGGTCATCGTCTTTTAAAATATTTATGAAACAAATTTGGGGCCCCCAGAGCGGGGCCCCTAGGTTGGACCTTATTAGCCTATTGGTATATATTAGTCCTTGGCTGCAAAAAACCTCGTTCGTTTAGCTACAGGTTGCAGTTATATCTAAAACCAGTGCATTCGAATTTCGGGGCCCCATGGCGCATCACGGGTCGACGAGGCCCCACGCGGCCGCTTAGTCCGCGTACCGTTAGACCCGCCTCTGCCAGAATAGTAGCCATTATAACAGTACATAGTCCAGAATGCCAACTGCTAGGATAGCAATTTGAACCATTTAGATTAATTTTTATTTCGCCTTATTCAGCCAAACTTAAGGTTAGCTTGTTTAGTAATTTATAACAAGCGCGAAAGGACCATGGTATTTGCTCGTTAAAATCGAGTGTTTAAAAAACGAGTCCGTTGGAGGAAAAAAAAAAAAACATACGGTCTTGTTGTTTTCTTCTGCACAGTACAAAAGCAGTTGGCAAATTTGGTTTGAACTGCTTTAATGTTTTTTTTTTCTTGTGTCATTGTTTAAAAATACTCATAGCTCGAAAAACATCGTCATCTGCACTCCTAGCTTGAAAAAAGGTTTGAAATTTTTCAACATATCAGAAGCCAATGAGTACGTTGAGGGTTGTTCAGCTTCAAATTATTCACATTTGTCGTTTTCTTCGTTGTTTTAATTATTTTTATCACCTGCTTTAGCAATATTGTCGGAAGTACATCTAGGATTTGAAAACATTGGTATAAAACAAATGTTATAATTCTCAAAAGTAAATTTTCCAAGAAAGGGAGAGCTGAGTTAGGAGTCAATATCAATTTTATGAATCACAAAAATAGCATTCGCTTTAAGCAGGGCTTGTACCAACGGCGGATACAGAAAATTTTCAAGCGAGGGGCGGGTGATTAAGTGATTTTTGTTACTTATGTAAACTGTTTTCCTAATATTTATCCCAAAGCTTTTGGATTTCGAATTCGATTTATTTCCGGGAAGAGCCTCAATACTCTCCCACACATCATTAAAACTCATTTAAAATTGTATTTTAAAATTTCAATATTGAAAAATTACTGGTAGAGGGTCCCTTCATGAGGGGCGATCGTCGTATCGGTCGTCGAGGACCTTGTATCCGTCTCTGGTTTGTACGTTTAAAGCGAGTTATGCTTCCACAGACTTAACATTGTGACAAGCAAATCTTTAGTTTCTCGTTAAATCCACGTTCTCGCTAAGTCGGGGCTCGTTATAACGCGAGCTCGACTACATTTTTAAAACCATAAGCAGTGTTTTAATGAATACTTTTATACACACCTTCGATAATATGCTCACAGTTGCACTGCACACATCCATTTCTGTCTTCTGTACAGCAAGGTGAACAGTGTAAACCGCATTTCGCAACAGACGAGCAAATTGGTTCTTTGGTTGATGAACCTGTAGGCATGTTATGGAATTAAACGATATTAAAAATAAGAATGTCATCTTCTTTGGAGTGTATGACGGGAGTCAAAAACTAATTTGTCTACTTACTACTACATTTTATTTGACATTCCGACAAAGATAAGAAATTATTTTCATTGCCACCACAGCCTCCATAGTAGAAAGATTTGCATTCTTTTTGCTTTGAATCATAGAAATATCTCTGCACGCTTCCACGACAAGTTCCCGAGTCCATTGGCTGATAGCAGAAATCAGGTGCTGAAGAGTATAAAGTGATGTATTATTACACTGCAAATAATAAGTTGTCGTGTTTACAATATAATACTGAAAATAGAATTTTCAGTTTAAAACTATAAAAGCGCAGTAATAAATTGTAAAACTAGCTACTTTACAGTGTATTACTGTAAAACTAGCAGTTTTTCTGTTTATTACCGTAAAATTAACAATTTTATAGTTCATTACCATAAAATTAGCTGTATTATACTGTAAAAACAACAGTGGCATACTGGCAGCAGAAGTTCCAGTTTATAACTAAAATGTACAGTAATAAACTGTGAACTAGCAATTTTACAGTTTATTACTGTAAACTAGCAATTTTAGAGTTAACTACTTTAAAATTAGTAGTTTTACAGTTTATTACTGTAAAATTGCTGTAAAAATAGCTGTATTATATTGAAAAACAACATTCATTTTTTACAGTATAGTTTTATTATTTCTCAGTTTGAAACGACATGTACTGTCGAAAACAGAAGAGGAGAAAGTACGGCTCCAAGGCCGTATGCTGCCTCCGTGATTTTCTTGTGCTGTCTTTAAACTAACTTTTAAATTATGTTAATTGCAACAATCTGAAAATCAATTTAAAATTGTTTGAATATAAAATAACTACGCTGTTCAAAGTAAGAAATATGTTCGTAGTGAACTATCGTCAGTTTTCGACTTTAAGTCCGGACCCTAATATAACAGTATTCTTATTCTTTCTAGTAAAAGGCAAAAGCAAAATACTCTACTCAATTTTACATAGGATTTTATTTCTTTGTGTATAGTGCAATAAAGTTATAAAACTATGCTAAAATTATGACAACGCCATAAAATGAAGATTGATTTATTTATTTATGCGGCCTCCTTTATTATTGTTTGTTTAAAATAAATACTAACTTTGGTGGAAGATATCTTCAAAAAATTAAACTTATTTTGCAGAAAGTTGTCTGTAATGAAATTAGTTTTCGAGTTAAATCTATGCATCCAAAAATGTTTTGAGTTTTGTTTTATATGTATCAATCTATTTTTCGTATTTTCATTTCTTTCTTCTTTTTTCATTTGCGATTGCTAATATTCTTTGAATTTTCTACAATTCCATGATTGTACGTATCAAAAGGAAAAGTATTGGTTTCAATTTCTATTTCATTGCCACTGAAAACATGAGAAAATTTCGCACTGCAATGATAATGATCACCATAAGCAGCTTAAATTGATTTAAACATTTGAATAAGGTAATTAAATTTAATCTAAATCTTTACATGAGAATAATTAAGTTATTCCTTTTGAGTGTAAAACTTAAGTTATGTAAAAACGATTGGCTTTTATAAATTAACTATTATAATCTATCAATTATATAGCTGGTAGTACAATGAATGACTTTTTACATATTAACCAGGGAGAATAACAAAAAAAGAAAAAAAAGGCGAATTTTCTGGCGATATTTTTAAAAAACATATATTTCAAAGTAAGTTTTCGTTTAAATGAAACCAAATATGCTAAATACTCAGTGTGTGTGACTCGATTTCCTTTGTAATTAATATTTTTTTTAAGAAAAATTAACCTGAAACTTTTTTGACAATTTTTTTTAAGGACACTGTTTTTGTAAAATTACTGAAATCATGAAGTAATGCTTATGAATGTGCTTGGAAAAATTGCGGTTAAAGTGACTATAATCTTGTTATTTGTGTCATCAAATTTTTTAACTTAATTGGTAAGGTAAGCTGAAGGGGAAAAAACTTACCGGGGAAGTCATCTATTTGAAACCCTAGATCGTCAACAACACATGGGCCTAAAGTTAAAAACATATTTAGTTACAAAATTAGAAATAAGCATTTGAATCAGTGTAATTTAGAGAACACAAAACCTTGTTATAATATTTTAATGCATTTCATTTACCAACGAGAAATAACGCACTACTACATGTTAAAACTCAGAAGAAATAAAAGAAAAGATAGTTTCTCAGAAAAGTACTGTTTTACTGCAGGAACATTGCTGTCTTCGGAGAAAGAGAAACTACTAAGAAAAGGGAAAACTCCATTTGTTTTAGAAAGTTTTGATTGTGTTCGACGACAGAAAAATGACAATTTAGGAAATGTTTTTACCCAGCTATGCTCAGCACAACTCTTTGATGATACATATAAGGACGTTTCTATGCGTCGTAAATTGCGTGAGTGTTTTTCGTGCAATGCATGAAAGAAAATTACTGAAGAAGAGTCTGGAAAATACTTAGAAACACCAACTACAAACAGCAAATTTCTTTGGTTGTCAAAAAACTTTTGTGGCATGGAAATTTCCATTTTCAGTTGCACTAAACAAAAAATTTTCTGGTTTGAAGCATACTCTACACCAGTTTGGTGAGTTTTAGATGAGTTTATTTTTTAAAATTATTTTTTTAAAGAAAAATATACTTGAGGTCCTGAGTAGGTTGCCGCAACAGGGCCCCGCTGCTATTCATGGGATGATAGAGGGAGATGAATTGTAGCAAAAAAAACCAACTTCTTCTAGGTTTTTTTTTTTAGCTATTGAAAGTAAACAATCTGAAGTAGATCTCAAAAAACAAAGCCAGTGATGAAATGGGTCGCGCTATACAGGGTGTCCACTCCAATCGTGGACCAATAGCTAATTTCTAAACCGTTAGAGATAAGCATAGAGATTATTTAGGAAAAAATCTCCAAATTAGGAAAGGAATTTTGGGTCGATTCAATATTTTTTAAAAAATCAAATTTTGAAAGAGTTACGAAATTTAAATTTTTATACAGCCCCCCAGTTCTATCAATCATATTTAGTAAAACATTCTTGACACTGTAACGTTTAAAACTAAAAAAAAATCACTCCTCTACCACAAAAATTGCCCGAGTTATGACGTTTTGAAAAATCAAGATTTTGCATTGTTTCATGACGTCATCGAGAGATCGCTTAAGGGACCGTA